>PVKS010005996.1:0-81301 GCA_004027875.1 Aplodontia rufa
TTAAAAAAAATATGGAAACAGGGTATTTTTTTGGTATTTATATGCTTAAGTCCTGAAAATATGACATTCAAATTTTCATGTGAGGAAAATTTAAAAGCATAATAGAAATGCAAGATCTGACGAAACTGTATGATGAAATTAGGCTTGGAAAATAGCTTTTTAAATTAAAAATTTGTCATTAAAAGAGAAAATAGTCCTGGTAAAGGCACACATGCTTTTAGAAAATCATTAATTTAGGAAGAAAGAAAACAGTATGGGAAGTATTATGCCTTTTTCTGGAAAGAAAAATTATAATTAAAACTACAGTCCACTCCTAATAATGTTGTAGCATGTAATCTATTCTAGCCCATGGTGAAGAAATACTGCTCTAGCCAACATTATCCAATCTCCTTTATAGTATATTCTCTGCAGGGTTTGGGGACACCTACTCTCACATCTATGCTCTTACACGTCTAAGGTGTTGACTTGGATAAAGTGATTTATTATTCACTTTTCTACCCTTCCTTTCAACACTCATGTACTCTCCACTAAAAATAGGTAAATAAGACCTGTTTTCTGCCTCTAAACATTTTAATAACCTTGTACACTAAATCCATAAACAGTAATATTAGCTAAATGGACAAGTTTGAGCTTGAAATTTTCTCTGCTATTCTACATGCATAAAAATGTAAGAAGCACTATTTTGGATATAGTAAAAGACTCATCTAGACTATAATTTTTTTATAAAAATGGCCCCAGGGTCTCCTTCACGGAAGGTTATCTTTGTTTCTTAAATATGTGTTGTGGATATGATTTATAAAATTTTAACCACAACAGCCGTCAGTCATTCGTTGTATTTGAAGGATTTTTTACCTTAAGGAGAGTTGGCCTATGTGAAATGCCAACGTCATATGCTCACTTGTGTCACACAGCACAGCTGTGTAGTGTGCACATCTTCTCATGGTCTTGGCATTGTCAAGTGTATGAACCTGCTGCTCATTCTGAAGCTAGTGAGATGTCGAAGTAGGAGCCAGAGCAATTCTGTTGAGACTTCCGTCAGGAGCAGTAGCTATGGCCGTTTTCCAGAATCAGCAGCATCAGTGGTTATAATATTGACAGTCAGTGTCCAACAGAGGTGGCAATAGTGGTACATGCTCTGGTGTCTGTTCCCGCAGGTAGCAACAGGATGAAATGTAGTCTCTTAGTTGAGCTACTGGTTTTATAAAAATAGCACATTTTTATAACTAGCACTTTCTTTTCTTAAAGAAAAGAGTGTCTTTTAGCACATGAAGGACTGTCATCAAAGGACACAACAACATAGTGAAAAGGCATCCTACAGAATAGGAGAGTATGTTTGCATATTTGATAAATGGTTAATATCCAGAATATGTAAGGGACTCCTACAACCCAACCACAAGAGAAGTAACCTGATTAAAAAGTGGACAAAGAACTTGAATAGATCATTCTCCAAAGAAGACTTACTAATGGTCACCACGTGTACATATGATGCTCAGTATAACTGATCATTAGGGAAACACAAATGAAAACGACAATGAAATAACACCGAATGCCCATTAGTATGACACCTATTGGGAAAAACTGATACAGGAGCAAATGCTGGCAAGGTTGTGAAGTGCACTGTAGACTGTGGGAGGTAGGGTACAATGGTACAACTCCTAGGAAAAGCACTATGGATAGTTCTCTAAAAGTTAAAAACAGCGTTATCATCTGCACTAGCAAGCCCACTTCCAGGTATTCAAAGCAGGATCTTGCAGAAATATTTGCACATGTATATTCACTGCAGCATCATTCACAATTAGGAAGAAAAGAAACTAATCCAAATACCACTGGTGGATGAATGGATAAAGAAATGTGGAATAAACATATAATGGAATATTATTTAGTCCATAAAAAGAAAGAGATTCTGTGACAAATTAAAGATTGAATGAACACTAAGGACAATAGGTCAAGTGAAATAACCAGTCACAAAAGGACAAATATTGTATTTTCCACTCATAGGAGAAAGCTAGAATAGTCAAATTAATTTTCTAAAATTTCTTTTCTAAAATTATAGAAATACAGTTCATTCTAGCAATGAACTAGAATATTAGAAGGAAATTTCTAAGCAAAATGCTCAGGGTACAGCGTGGCTTCTCCTGGCTGCTCATAATAAGCTATGAGAAAATATACATAAAATATGGAATGTATAATCAAAAGAGAGTCATACTTAAGGATTTGGAAAATTTTCTTAGAATCTCATTTTTGTTTCATTTTTTAAAGAAAGGGAGACAGTGAGAAAGAGGAAGAGATAATCAATTTTATTCAGTTTTTCATGTGGCTTTCATTGCTGCAACACTTAATTGTGTACATGGTGCTGGGGTTTGAACCTGAGTCTTTAGACATACTAGGCAAGTGGCATAATTGCTGACCCACTGCTCCAGCCCCTAGAATCTCAATTTTCAAGGTGATGAATTTCTTAATTATGTCTAATTTACTGAATGATTTTATCAGGAATTTGTACTGGATTATTTTGAAATAATTTTTGCATCCATTGAACTAATTATGTGGTTATTCTCCTTTAATATATGCAATAATTAATTGCATTGCTTGATTTTTATATGTTAAACCAATCATGAATCCCTGACATAAATCCCACTTCTCATGGTGTCTAATGTATTTTCTATGTTGCTGTATTTGTTTGGTGGTATTTTGTTGAGAATTTTACATTTACATCACAAAAGATATTGGTCTGCAATTTTCTGTTTTCTTTTTGTCATGTCTTTAGTGTGAATCTAAAGGTGACTCTGGTCTCAGAGAATCAATTGCGCAAGAATGGAAAAGAAATATGCAATTATACTAAGTATTGTGCTCATTTTTACCAGTGTTCTTTATTGGGAGTATGTGTGGATTCAAATGACTGCTTAATGTTACTTGATTTCAGACAAAAACCACTATTTTAATATTTCTTTTTTATTTTTTTACTCATTTTTTAAAGAGAGATAGAGACAGAGAGAGAGCGAGAGGAAGAACCAATTTTATTTAGTTTTTCACGAGGCTTTTGTTGCTGGGACCCTTCTTAGTGTACGTGGTGCTGGGGTTTGAGCTCACTCGCCCATACTGGGCAAGCGCCGTAACTGCTGAGCCACCTTTCCCCTTTAATATTTATTTTATGGTGCTTTTTATAGCAAATTTTCTCATTGAAAAGAATTACATACACATCCCATGGGCATGCACGTATGTGCACACACGTATAAATTTGTATGAATTTGATATATTTGATTAACATGTATCAATTGCACATATAAATGGGATTCAGTGTGATATTCAGCATGTACATACAGTGCAATTTTTTTTAACAATCTGGAATGTTTTTATTTTTGCTTTCATTTTGCTGATTATATGATTTTTGGTTGACAGGTTTGTTTGTTTTTTCTTTCATTTTGAATATGCCATGCCACTGTCTTCTGACCTCAGGGTTTCTATTGAGAAGGCAGCAGCTACTCTTATTGAAGTTCCCTGTGTTTGCTGTTTTCAAGATTTTTCTCTTTGTCCTTGATTTTTATGGTTCTGATCATAATATATATGGGTGAATTTTTCTTTGCATTTATCCTACTAGATTTCATTGAGCTTTCAAGGTTTGTAGAATGATGTAATCAAAGCACTTTGGGAGTTTTCAGACATTTTATCTTCTAATATATTTTTTTATATTCCATTATCTGTCACCTCTCCTTCATGTTCCGTGCATTATGCAGATACTGGTTCATTTGATTGTGCACATTTCTCTGAGGGTCTGTTCATTTTTCCTTATTTGGTTTTCTCTCTGTTATTCACAACTTTATAAATCTTTTTCATTCTATCTTCAAGTCCGCTGAGCTTTTTTTTTTAAAGCAGCTTAAAGCTACTAAACATTCTAACTTCTTCACCTTTTTATAGTAGGTTGTACCTTTAAAGATTTCTTTCAGCCTTCTTTTAAATAATTTCCATCCTTCTGTTAATATTCACTATTTGATGATACTTTGTTACCATGGCTTCATTTAGTTCTTTAAGTAGGGTTAGATTATTTAGCTCAGCCACTCTGCAGGCCTTGTCAGCTGAGAGCATCATCTGTGCAACCTCAAAGACAATTTCTGTTGCCAGTGGGTTTGTTTTTATTTTTCCATAAGTATTATTAACACCTCTTTTCTTTTCTTTCCCTTTCCTTTCATTTATTTTCCTTTTTCTTTAATATTTTTGTTTCCGTTGTTTCTAGTTGAGGTCTTACTATATTGCCAGGTGATCTCAAACTCCTGGGCTCAAGTGATGCTCCTGCTTCAGCCTGTCAAGTAGTTGGTAATACAGATGTGTGTCATTCCTGGCTTGGTCCAAACTTCACTGTTTCTTTTCATGAACTCATAATTTCTGTTTTGCATGCTTCATATTGTAGGTCATAAATTGCAGTAACTCTGGTTTTGGAGACTTCTGTCTTCCCTAGGTCTCATTGTTTGTGTATTTGTTTAGTGACTTGTTTCCACTGTTTAGTGATGTGTGTTTCCTTCCCAGCATGCACCTTCTGATGTTGTTCTTCAGAGTACAGCACTGGGTGCACTCATTGTGTTTCTGACTTAATACAGAAATGAATATGGCTTTAACTGGGTTCTTTGTTTCTTTCCCTGGCGTCTAGAGGGATTATATTCAGTTAGTGTTCACTAATTGTTAGTTGGTATATTGTTTTCAATAGTGTCCTGGGGTTTAAATTTTTTCACTGCCTTATCCATATAAAGTGATCCCCCATTTGTAGGAGTAGAATAAAATACCTGCTTCATGACGGCCTTTGAGGTTTGCTTTAACCCCGGGAGGGCTCTCTTTTTTCATTTATTTTTCTACCTCTTTCTGTTAAACTTCTGTGTGACCTACTTGTTGGTACCATGGAGTTACCTCTTAATTACTCTGCATCCAGATCTCTACTGATTTCAACACTGCCCTTGGGCATGATGTTCCTTTTATATTTCAAATAAAGTCAGTCCGTCTAAAGAAAGTCATAGAACTTTTTTTCTTGTAGCCTGAATCTGCCGCTGTTCAGAAACTCTGCTACTGATTCAGAGCAGACAGCGAGGACAGTGTGACGCATTTCTCTTGGAATGACTACTCTACACTAGCATTGGGCACTGGGACTGGGGTGGTATATGGTAGCTTGTTTTCTCATTTGCTTCTATTAGCAAGGAACTTCCCCTTGTGTTTTATTTGGAATTGGGGATAAAAGAAGTCTGGCACCTTTGGTTTGCCATGTCTGGGTTAGAGTTTCTGTTTTATAAGTGGTATGCAGGTGGGGAAAAGATTCCCCAACTTTTTGTCCACATTTGCCTGGGATGAAGATTCTGCAACATAGAGCTGGAGAGAAGAGCGAGTAATGCTTATGACTTTTCCTTCTCAGGGAGAAGTCATCACTTAGACTGGGAGCTGGGAGAAGGGTAAATTCCCTCTTTTTGGCTGTACTTGTCCACTGTAGCGGATTTGTCACACTAATTTGTGAGAGGAGAGCGGGCAGATTGTGGATGAAACAGCAGACTGAGATTGCTTGGATTTTCTTGAATACAAGTTTCTCTGTTTGATGTATGCCTTTAGGATAATTTCCAAAGTCTTGAAGAGTTGTTTTTTATAATTTTCATGAGTTATGGTTGTTCTGATGGAAGTTATGGTTGTTTTATTTTGGAAGAATGTCCAAGGAGATTGTCACACCAACATTCAACCAACATTTCTTGCCCCTTGTACATTTTCTTTTCAGTCTGGCAAGTGTATCTTATGGTACTCATTATTTTCCATTTCCTCAAATTGCTCACGTGTTTTTGGAAAGCAGAGCTTATGTCCCTGGGTAGTGTAGACTTTTTCAATGGTTATTTGTTCAATCAGTACACTACATTCTCCATATCTAAGGGTCTGGCTATGCCTCTCCCCTTCAATACGTTACATTTCTCCCCACTGGTCATCTTACTGAACTGTGGAATACTTTTATTTAATCACTTTTTCTCGGCTAATCTGATATATATTACATTTCATGTGCCTACACAAATCAAAGCAATTATTCTTGAAAGCACTTTATTTTCTCAATTAGTTCTTTGTATTTCCTCCTGTTCTCTACAAGTTTTTAAAAATCTTTTTGGAGTATAATGATCCAAATTTCCAAATTGCAAATATAACAATAGTTCTGTAGAAGAAAAGGAACAGATTTGATATATGCTTCCAAAAACATTCCCAATGATTAAATACCTTTTAATAAGCACTCAGTTGTTTTTTTTTATCAAGCACACTTTACATGGACGACTTCACTTAATTCACAAAAGTCTCTTCCAGTCAAATATTAGAAGCACAGTTTTATGAATACAAATATGAGAAAGAGGTGTTAAGTAAAAGATTATGTACCACATTTGATTGACACTTTTTTTTCGAGAGAGGGACAGTGAGTGAGAGAGAGAGAGAGAGAGAATCAATTTTATTTAGTTTTTCACATGGCTTTGGTTGTTCTGAGACTCCTTTGTGTATGTGGAGCTGGGGTTGGAATCCGCATACGTGCGCATGGCAGGCAAGCCCAATAATCGCAGAGTCACTGCTCCAGCCCTGATTGACACTTTTAATGTCAGCAGCATATTAGGATATTATTAGGGACCAGATAGTACCTAATTTAGATAAAGCATTAATCTAGGCATCTCAAGTAATTGCAAATACACTGATCTACTGTTTAAACCCAAATACATAACTTTTCACAAGTTCAAAATAAATTTACAGTAGTTTTCTTAGAAGAAATCAGAATTATGGGATAATAGGTTTTTATTTTTCATGATATTCTACACTGAATTTGTTAGAAAAGCAAAATAATTTTGCCATTTTTTTAGTGTATTTTTCCTCCAAAAATCTACCCTGCTCATATTCTCAATTCATACCTTCTTTTTCATTATGTACACAGGGACTATTCTACATGGTTTACAGTAAGGAATCATTGTGATCTGAAATGCCAAATCCAACATCATATTTCTTGGCTCTAATATCATTAGACAGTCATATTTTATGGCTGTGACAGCATGGCTATGACAGATGACACTTTGAGAGTGTTGGGGGAGAAAGCTCATACAGCACTTAATCAAATGGTTGCAATGTCTAAAAGGATTAAAGTCAAGCGGACGATGATTCATAAAATTATGTTTCCTATTATTATCTTAAAACTGACAATAAAATACTGTCTATCTTAAATGTGTGTTTGTATTTGTGTATGTTTCCTATTCTTTTTCAAAAACTCATTCTGTAGGGCAAAACCAGCATGATTATTTCCCAGAAAGTATTGTATATATAATTTTTAGAAAGGTACATGTATTTTTTATTGTTTCAGAATACTTGAAATAGTGTTCATGGTAAACTAGATATTAGTAGTTTTTCCTAGCTAGTGAATGTTAGACTGTTGCCTGTTGCATGGCATAACAAATACACATAAGGAAGAAAGAAAGAGAGCAAAATAAGAAAAAAAAGAAAGGAAGGAAGGAAGAATAATGAAAGGAAAGAAAGAAGATTGCGAGGAAAGAAACAGCACATTACTTTTAAGGTTCAGATACACTTACTAATATATTCCTAAGTTTTGTCCTTCTGCAAAGTCCATATAAGCAATTAAAACTCTAGTTCAGGGGCTGGAGTGGTGGCTCAGCAGTTATGGTGCTTGCCTGGCCATGAGGAAGTAGACAGGTTCAAATCCCAGCACCCACGTACACAAGTGTGTCAGAACAAAGAAAGCCACGTGAAAAACTCAATAAAAAATTGATTCTCTGTCTCTCTTTCTCTCTCACTGTCCTTCTTGCTCTCTCTCAAAAAAAAAAAAAAAACCTAGTTCATTGCCAATGATTGGTGTTCGAGTTTATCTCTTTGCTAGATTATAGACTAAAAGAACTAAAGTGTACTTCCTGTGGCCTGCAAAAACAAATGTGATGGGAGCTAATATGACAATTGAAAAGTCTTCTAGAACAGGAGTAGAATGTGGGCGTTCCTCTAAAAGAAATGCTGCCTTGCTACCCTACAGCTATTCTCTCCCAAATGTTTTCTAAGAAAACATATTGCCAGATTTTTGCTTCATGTGATAACCCTGTACTTGTCAACAGAAAACTGTAGATAGAAGGAAGCATGATATCTCAACATCTTCCTGTCACTTTCCATTCTCCTTTGCAATTATATCTCATAGTCTGTGGTAACCAAGATCTACTCTGGATGTCTAATAATATCACTGTAACTAACTTAACTATCTAACAATTTCATCTATCGGAAATAAGTCACAGAAAAAAGAAACTTATTTATTAACAATGAAAATAGATGTACCAAACCTTTCATAGTGGTTCATACAATAATTGAGTCTCCTTGATTCTACAAGGAGTATTGTGATTTCTCAGGCTTGTAAGGGGACAAGATAGGCTCCAGGCTGATACATTCATAATAGGTCTCATTCTCAGAACCTGCTTCTGACGTGGAACAAGAAATGACTGTAATTTGTGTAGAATTCATTAAAGTTACAGTAATTTTGCTTCTTCTCTATCTGTATATATTCAACTGTCTTATAAATTCTCTCTGCAATATTTCTGGATATTTATCATGCTTTGTTTAATGTATCAAAAATATAAAACTCCATTGAATTGATTCAGAATTGTAGTTCAAATGCAAATGCTTAAAGATCTCAAAATCAATGTAAATGAGTGCTCAACTAAAACCTCTCTCCAGTACCATATTATTCTGTATGAAAATTATATGTAAATGTTTAATTTCTAATGTTGACTCAAAAATATTAGTTTAAGAAATGTCAAATTCTATGATCAGAAACTACGTACACAATTAGCACTGAAACGCATGTTCACACATACCACCTAGATCCAACTGAAACCTGTGCAGAAATCTACATTACGTTAGTAATTTGATCAGCCCTGAGTGATTTTAATTGGTAACACCTGGAATTTTAATACATAATAGTAAATATCTGAATATTTTTTAGAGGCACAAAGATTTATTTAGGATAGCAAGAGATACCCATTCAAGGGAAAATGCAGGCAACATCTGTTTTGGCATCTATATGTTATTATTCTCCTATTGACTATACTTAGATTTGGCTATACTTGAGACACTCTTATTCAACTCAAATAATTACAATGAAAATGTTTGGAGAGAGTGCAAGCAGTTATTTTTACTAAAGTGGGAAATGATCATTAATTCAGTTGTGGTTTTAAAATAGTATACAATATTAAAATGTTTCTATTTTGCGCAATTAAATATGATCTTTCCTAAGCATATTTGTATTTTTGAAATGCACATCAGTCCTTACTCCAAGGATCACAAAAATGCTTGACTTAACTTGGCTGTGATCCTAGATGTCACACATTCTCAAGGGCTTTGTTGTAGTCTTACTGAAACATTCAGATTGCTCAGCTTCTGGGACAGTCCTTAGGTACTAGGCAGAATATATCCATGCATACAGCTTTCAAATAACATGGGATAGGCAGTATACATCTAGCTGAAACTGACATAAAACTTTTATAGTTTCCAAAACTGTGGCTACAAAGAAGTCATTGAAGTTATGTTGCCCTGACAAAATAAGTTTCAGGTGTCAAAAGTGATTTTTAATCTCTCTTTTTAGTAAACATGAAAGTGTAACCTTTTTGGAAAATGCTTAGTTCATAGTGAATTAAGGTAGATTCATCACTATCTCATAGGTTTGAGACTAATGTTAAGCTTGAAATGCTAAAGCACATTAGGATATTGCATTTCCTGAAGTAATAATACTCAACTCTTGTGCTATTGAAATAATATTTAAAAGCTGATATTTGAATAAGAAACATACAATTAGTTCTCATTCAGATTTGTCTTTGTCTTATGCAACATTTATAAAGGAGTTTGAAGATTCTCAGAATGCTATGAAACTTAGTTTGATCTTGATGCTACAGGTTTTTAATGTAAATATATATATATATGTATATATATTCGAGAAAAGTATGTCATTTTCATTTAAAATCATCAATCCAAAGATTCCAAATACAGTATCCTTTTTTTGCATTATATATTCAAATCCAGCATTTGTAATTACTAGCATACATATGTTTTATGAACAACTAAATAAATACAAATCATTTTAAACAATTTGGAGTATAAGATGAAAAATTGTCTTTGCAATAGGACAAAGAGAATTTCAGGGAAATGTTGTGTTAAAATCAGAAACCAACAATTGCTAATAATTGTATTTTCACTCTAAATGGTGTATATATTTATAAATTTATATTTAGAATTTGAAAATTAATAGTAATCTAGAACTGAAAATAAATAATTTTAAACTTCATGTAGTTTGTCCCATCTGGAGTCATTAAAAGATGAGTAAATGTTATATATACAATTAAAATAAACTAAAATTCAAACTCATGTATTTGGGATGTTTAAGTTCAGGATCTTTAATCTATAAATATGGCCATCATATAATACAAAATTTAGAATTATTGATTTTAATATAAATATAACTAAAGGTAGCATATCCGTTACCCTTTAAAAGTAATATCTTGATTTTGTGTTAATAATTTCTTATTCATATTTTATGTATCTATATCAATGCTGCCTTTTATTTATTAAAATAATTTTAGTTCTGTAAATAAAAGCTTTATCAGTTACAAAAAAAACTGTTAAGCAGTAGAAGTAGGAAAAGTTGACTTTTTTGCTAATAAGATAGTTTTATATAAGGGTTCAGATCACCCTTACAATTGAATCACAACTCAGAAAGGCATGAAACACTCTTTATATTTGTTAAGTGAGTACTGGATTAGACAGAAATTTCCTTATACAATCTCATTATGGTAGTTAATTATAGAAAGGTGTTTAGAATCTGATAATCTGTTTATTTACCTAACACACAGATGTTTTCAGTGAATGTATCTTCTCTTGGTTAAGGCTTATTCATATTTGACTGAGTTGGATTACATATTTTTTGTGTTACATTTAAAGAAACATGAGGATTTATGTAATTATGATCTTCATAGTCACTATTGGAAGAAGAAGTACATTCTTATCATTCTCCTAATTATCATAACTAGTTAGTTTCCTTTCTTCTGATCTTGCTCCCTTCCAAATGATTTTCTTCATGTGCCAGAACAATTTCATTTAAAGACAATTCAAAAGTGAAGTCTTTCTGTGTGAAGCACTTGAGTGGCTCACTGTTACCTAGAAGATAAAGTTCAAGCACTAAATGTTCTGGGTCTCATGGATGAGTGCCCAGTAATGTATTCTGCACAGGATTTTAAAATGCTGGAATACTCATTTCTTACCTTGGCCTTGCATATGTTCTACCTGTGCGTTCTGGTCTTTCTTCATCTTATCTGTTGTATTTCATTACTGCTCAGCAGTCTTCCTGAAAATTCACTGAACCTTTTAGTCTATTCTTCATGTACCTTATATGTCACTGCAAACCCCTGTGTCTGTCCAGGTACTTCTTACTTCGCCCTTTAGGCAGGATCTAACATCTTCCTAGATACTCAAAACTCACATCTTATAATGTGTAAGAGGGAACAATAACCCCATAAATAATTTTGGAAGAAGATGCATAAAGAAATGCAGAGATTTAACTGAAAGTCATCTCTCATCGGTAGTTCATGTGACAGACCATGCCCATGCCTCAATGGTGTGTCCCTGGAACCCAAGGAAGACCTGAGTCACCAGGTTCCAGGCTGCTGGTCACAATAGCCATTCTCCTGATGTTCCTGTCCTCAGCTCCTGATTTCAGCTTCTTCTTCTCCTTCTCCTTCTCCTTCTTCTTCAAAGAGAGAAAAAGATAGACAGACAGAATCAATTGTTTTTATTTTTTCATCTGGCTTATGTTTCTCTGACACTTAGTTGTGTACATGGGGTTGGGTTTGAACCCAGGTCCTTGTGCACGACAGGAAAAATCTCTGACCATCAAGCCACTGCTCCAGCCTCTGATTTCAGCTTCTTGATCAGATTTCCACTCCCATGCCTGGACATTCTGCTGCTCACTTTCCAGAACTGCCCCTTGTCATTGTCCCATCTCATTCCCAACCAGTCTTTCCAAAATCATTTTAGTCATACTACCAATAATCTGTAATCTGTCAGAATTTTTATTCAACACAGTTTTTTTTTTAACTGAGTTCTTTCCCATAGCCCAATTGTGTCACTTTCTAATTTGATTATAGGATAATTATATGTTCACACTATTTTTAGTTACTCATATACTACAATTTTGTTTAAGTAAAACGAGAAGATGATCTAAGTAACTTTGGTTTTAAGTCCAGATGTTAGTAAATGTCCAGTAGGTGTCTACCTCCTTGATGTGTGCAAAAGGAAAAATCTGTCATGAAGACTTCTTAAGAATGCTGAGGGCCTTAAATTCTTAATCCATGGAAGATTTCTCTGATACAAGACACACTGCCACCTGTAAAGAAGCACCATATTAATCTACAGGTATTTCCCAATGTGTTCACTGATATATTCATTGGAAGAAATTGCTGCAGCAAAACACTGAGCAAAGTACTATGAGGGAATATTATCATTTAAGGAAGAAGAAACAGTTTTTATGTTTTATTTTTTCCTATTGCCTATGACTATTCTATATGGTGGATATAGAATAGTCATAGGCAATAGGAAAAAATAGTTTTCTGAAATTATGTACTTTCTCATAATATTTATTTATTTCCTCCACTATTCTGTTTGCAAATTAATGGTCATCCTTAAATTCAAATTTTATGAAATACTATAATGGCTATAGAAGTAAATGAGGTGATTATATTTAATTATTATCAATAAGAAAGTATTTATGATCTTCCATCAGATGAAAAATTAATACCTAGTCATAAAAGTAGTTTAGAAAAACTAAGTGTGGTGTATCTTTGTAGTTCTCTAAGTATGTTTATAGTTTAACACACACACATTTGGTTGTGGTCAAGTATTTATGCACTAGTTATTAAAATGAAAAATTTACAGTAAAAATTTCAAAGTAGGAATTTTCTTGGTAACTTAAAAATAAGAAAATTATATTAATTCAATCTTCTTTAAATAAAATTTTACCACATCAACAATTACAATCAGTGAAATAGTGAACATTATCATAAGTTTGTAACATCTATTTAGTTGTGTGATTTTACAATTTATGTTTATAAAAACTTTAACTATAACCCATTTAACTAATTAATTAATATTAAAACCAAAGGACAATAAATAATTTGAAATGCTTTTGTTAGTATTAATTATTTTCTCTTTATCCTTGTATCTAGCTTAGAAAAAATATATATTTTTTTTAAGAGACAGGGACGGTGAGAGGGAGAGAGAGAGAGAGAATCAATTTTATTTAGTTTTTTCATGTGGTTTTGTTGCTCCTACACTTCGTTGTGTACCTGGTGCTGGGCCTGATCCTGAGTCCTTGTGCATGCCAGGCAAGTGCTGTAACTTCTTGGTCACAAAAAAAATATTTTTTAATCAAACTATGCCTACCCCTATGATTCCTTATTTCTTTTATTACTTTTTCAGGAACTTAGTTGTGGTCCATTGTATTTTTTAATATAGATATATAACTGATGATCAACTTGAAATTGAATTTTGCATCATAAGTGAAAACATTTCTAGAGCATTCCCAACTTTATCTTTCCTAATTAAAACTAAAAGTATTATAAAGAAGTAAAGCAAGTTAAATTATATTTAATTACTCCATATTATACTTTACTGCATTCACTATTATTACATTACATTAAAATGACAAAATATCATGAATTTATTTATAAAAATATTTTATGCTTTAAGATAATTTTTCTAGACTTCAACTAAAACTAATAATATAAATACCAATATTTCAAAATCTCTACTGAAAGTTCAGAAAAAGTAAAAAAAAGGATTTGTAAAAATACTATAGAAGAAATAATATACTCTTTAACATGAATCTTCTTCAATTTAGAAAAATAATTTATTTTGGCTTCATGTTATAACACTGATAAAACAGGGAGAACTCTTGGGTCCCGTGATTTGGAGAAGTCTTAGTGGAATGAGAACTCTGGTTACCGTTCATGCCTTCAGTGCTGGATCCCAGAATCAGTGGTTTAATTGTGCCGATGACTAACTTCCATTGTGCAAAGAACTTAATTACATATTGTGGTTACGTTTCTATTTTGCCATGCAGTCGTTCATCCATAAAAGAATGCTGTAGAAAGTAAGTGGAAAAAGGCAAAAGAAATTGAAAGCACATGATCATAGTCAGGAGGCAAATAAGTACTTTTCAAAGAGAAGCCAGAATACTTTAACTGGGAGCTGGATTGTATTTCTGAAAAAAAAAAAATAAAAGTTTGCTTCCCAAAAGAAATATTTTATAATTTTACTTAGGGATCAGCATTATGAATTAATTTTAATTATTTTCACTCTTTTGGTTCCTGGTCAATTTGTGAAATTCATCAGGCAAACCTAAAATGTTATAAAAGCCATAAAAATAAAAAAATTGTTTTTTATAGGTGTACTAACTACCTCTTCTGTTGTGAGGTAATTATGATACGTTTTAATTTATGGTAATGCCTTGGTGGGAACTGAGAGGACAGATTTGCCATGGCACTGGATTTTTAAGGCAGGCAGTGTTGAAAGATTTGGAGAAATTTCTGAAACTTCATCTTGATTTGCAGATGCTTTGAGTCTGGCTATAACATCAAGACACAATCTTGAAAATATTAGATTTTTCTTTCTGTGACAGTGTTGGCTTCAAATAATATCATTATAAGTGGAAATGTTTAATTTAAGCAGGTGAGTTCAATCTGAGTTTCCTAGTATAAGAAAACTTCCTGATGGTAAGGGATATAATGATTCTCGCAAATGACAATTATTCATTCGTTATTTTTGTTTCAGTGAGAAGAGGTCAAGTTTAGCACAATTTCATTTGAGGTGCTGCATTATAGCAGTTGATATTTACCATTTAAATTTGGGTTAATTTTAACTCTGTGGGAATGACAAAAATCTTTTCATTTGTGTACAAAGTTTTATGGTTTTAGACAAATGGAGATACTGAATGATGAATTGTCACATGTTCTAAAGGGGAAAGAAATGAGGACAGCGACAAATTTGATGTGACACACGAAGCATCTGTAGTTACAGGCAGTAGAGCATGCAGGTTAGTAACATTGACTTGACAGTCGAATGGGCCTGGGGTTTGAATTCCAGCTCTGCCACATACTGGTTGTGTGACCTTGGATACTGCAATGCTTCAAAATTTTTATTTTCTCGTATAAACTTAAAGTGATTATGACACACATTTTGCAGAGCTGATGTAAGTATGACATGAGATAATGAGTATATGGTGTTTCACAGACAGATATGACTGAGTAAATGCGGGCTGAATTGATTAGACAGCGGGCAGGGAGTAAGAGGGATAAATTCTGGCTACCATATGCTGTTGTGTCCCCACTGACCCCTTCTTGGAGGAAGGTCTATGGAATCAGCAAACTTGTAGGCAGAGGATTTGCAGAATTAAAGGCCTTCCAAACATTTACCAATGGAGCATGGGATTTTTGTGAACGTTTAATATTAATTGGAAAGATTAATTTTATTATATGTTTTCTCTATAAATTTATGAAAGCTCTCCAAGGGGATGGGCAAGGTATTTCCTATTCCTTTTGCTACTTTATCCTAGGAGCTGAAGGAGCAGGTGACAGTGGCATGTTAAAACTGAGAAAAAGTTTATATACATGAGGCTAACATGCAAAAATTGGAGTATCTGAATTTTGGTGCTGAGAGCTGTGAATTAGGCTTTTATAACACTATTCAAGAAGAACTAAAGTTCAAAAATTAATAAGAAGAATTAAAAATTATATCCATGTATACATACAAATAATTGTACTAACATTTTTAACATTGGAAAAATGAGAAATTATAATTGTTTTGCCTAATAATGAGAAAAGAGATGTGATCTATTGTAAAAGCTAAGGATTCTACGTTTTATTTTGTAGTATTTGGCAAAATAATGGTGTAGTTAAAATTAAGTAATGCAGACCATTAATAATGAAAAATTTACCCTCTAATAAAGGATATCTATAATCTGGAAAATCATCTAAGGGTGGCAAATTTTCCTTATAAGTTTTAAAATCATAGAATATAATGTAGGGTTTGGGGGACAGGAAAAACAATTTCAAGTAAACCTTTGATTTTACATATGCATTCTTAGCTTTTTAGAAACTTCTCCATCTTTTCACTGTGATTAAATTATAATCCTGGCTATACAAAAGAGGTATTTACTTATCCTGTTTACAAGATAATAAAACAAATTATAAATTGCATGATAAGCAGAAGGAGATTGGAAAGAAAACATTGACATATTTCCATATCCATCTTAGCTCCACAGTGAAGTTGCATTAGAAAAATACTCATATTTTTCTCTAAATAATTTTATTGGAGAATGTGGAACTTACTCCTGAAATAAAGGAAGAGAAAAAGACCAAGCTTGTTTGCTCTAATACAGACACAAATTACTACGAGAGACACAGATAAGAAATAGACTCTCCAGGGAAAATTTGCCAAAGTCATCATCTAATCATATAATCAGTATAAGTAGGTCATGAGAATTCTCAAGACACATGCCCTCTAGAAAGTCTGACCTAGAAGAATCCTTTCTTTTAATAAAAAGTGATGATGATTATTTAGAGCTCGGAACACATACCATCACTGAGTATATCAAATGAAAATTGAGAGTGATTGATAAGTAAATGTTAGGAACCTAATATCACTAGATGAAAGGATTTCAAGATAAGTGAGTTTGGCTTTTTCTAATCCACTGTGCATGATTCTCATTGAGAACTTGACCATCACCTATTTCATGACATTGACAATAAATTAATATAAAACAAAGTATTTTTTTCTACTCTCCTTCAGAAATTCCCATTTTCCCCAATTTAATCAATCTCAAGTGACTAAAGGTAAAAGAAAACCAATAAGTTATCAGAGAGGTGCTTTAAGAGCTCATAGCATAGGGAAAAAAATGGTTTCCTTTTCTCCCAAAGAATGCATTATTAAAGAATCTGTAAGATATGTTTTAAATGTACACCCATGCAGCCAGACAACCACTGCCACCACAAGGAAGGAAAATGGTCCAAAAGTGACTTGAACAGAGATCTTTGTGCACACTGCAGAGAGCCTGGGGCCTTTCAACATATTTGTGGCTTCGCTGCAGGAAGCAGACTCTTATTTGTTGATGAAGCTATTATGTAGTTATGAAGCATTACACTTTTCACTGAGTAATGCTTTTTTTAAAAACTGTTGGTTAAAATACAGCAAATTTAAATTATTCATCAAAAAGGGGGAAAAAAACAAAGAATGAGATCAATCTCCCGCTCAGTTTTGTAGGAAAATTTGGCACCTCTAAGATCAGAGGACACAATATGTTTCCATTTATGATTTCCTCATGCTTATAACTTGGCTGTGAAAAGCAAAGTCCCTTCAAGTTGATGAAATTTGGCATAGACACCAGTAAATTGTCTAGATTTTTAAAAATAATTTAAATACCTCAGTTGTTTCTGTACAGCAGGAATGTCAAAATTCCAAGTTTTCATATAATAATATTTCCTTCCACCTAAAATATGTATTATGATCATGACACTGAAGAGGAATGGTTTGCAACTGTTTTTACATTGTGCCTAATAGGAGACAAGCGAGAGAAATATTTTTTGTTTTTTTCTATTAAATGATGTGATCTTATATAAAAATATGATTTTCAAATGAAAAGAAATTTTGCTCACAGAACTTTAACTTATATCTTCTACTATGAAATGTTGTCTATTAATTAAAATATGAACATATAATACTTCCTTGTACTCTAAAAACAAATATGTGTATTTCTATAATACATACTAATATATGGGTATAGGCATGACATATTAATCTGTGGATATTTATAATATATTTAGAACTAGATAAATTGTATTATAAATTTAAATTGTGTTTAAAGTATGTGGTAGGTGTTAGATTTATTTGTATTGGTAGTATTTCTTGTACATTGGAGAAAAGCATTTCTCCACTACTCCAAAATTGGATATGGCTTGGATTTGCTTTGCCAACAAGAGTGTGTACAATTCTTTTTTCTCTCTTTTCTTGATTCCTGGACCCAGGAAGTCCTATGAGTAAAATGGTACAGTTACAGAATGTTGGATCCTCTGCAAGAAGTTGCTATATGGCGAATAGCTGCCTAGATCCACAGCACACATTGCAAACTACAGAAATAGTACCTTTGGGGTATTGAGGATCTGATATTTGTATGTTGTTCATTATGGAAAGCATAATCTAGTCTTATATAACCTAATAGTGATTTCAAAATGTTTAAAATATTATCATAATCAGTAAAAATCTTGGAATATGCATGTTATAATGCATACATATATGATATATGCATGTGTAAAAGTGGTAATTTATTATCTTATATATTTTGTGCATTTTCCCACTGTTATAAAACATAGACAAAAGTAAATACAGAAAGAGATAAATATTTTAAAAATAAATTGAATTCTAATAATTTTCTTACACTCTAATCTTTTCTTTTTTGGCCCTTGAATGCTTGTATCCTAGTTTGGAGATCATTGATTCAAAATCTAATGAGACTGATGAAACTGATGCAGAGATAATCAAGAGAACATTTCACAATCAAATTTAAAGAGATGCTATAATGTTAGATTCTAATCATTAAATCTCTTTTTTATAAGGCAGTGTGTCTCAAAGTGAGACAGAGCCTTCTCTGCACTAAATAGATCATAACCTCTGCAGGAGCCTAACAATTTCTATTTTTCTAAGTCTTTATAAGTTGTGAGGTAGGAAAAGCCTCTGCTTTAAAGTGTTCTGGAATAACACAGTCAGGCATTGCAAATACCTGAAGGAGATAATATGGAGACCATTGAGACTTTCAAGCATTGACTGTATGTGTCAATAATGGCTAATTTGAAGCTGGAGTTCAAGGATAGAATTCTATGGATCCTAAATTTGTTCTGAAACAATCTCAATTAAAGCAACATTTGAAGAAGAAAGTAAAATGTGCTCTAATACAAGCTAATGAGAATATTTTATGAAGTGACAGAACAATATAGCATTTTGTGAAGCTTTAAGTGCAGAAGTAATAACCATATTTGGTATATATGAAAAAGAAAAGGCAATATTAAAATGTATAGATTTTAAAATGGCAATTATTTCAAAAATGCTACATTGCTAACCATTGTTAATTGATCCCATATTTTGTTGTCTTGAAGATAACACCTTATTTTTGGTTTCCACACAGCATTTAAATGGAATGAAAAGTCCACTGTTTTATAACATGATTATTCCTCAACCAAATGTTTCAGAGATGGTTCAAAGAATAGGTGTTAAATTCAATGCAATTTAATCTTAGATCTCATAGTATATAAACTATGCTCTGGACTAAATAAGTCTCCCACATGGGTTAAGTCAATGTTTTTCAAACAGTAGGATCTAATTTAGAAAACTGCATAATGTAAATTAGTAAATGGCTTCCAAAATCTTCAATAATACAAAAATGTCTTTTGAATGCCATGGTATGTTCAGGAGCTAATTTTAAAGATCCAAAATAAAATGCTGGTGAAAAGAATAATTTCTATGATTTCCAGTATATGCTGTATCAGGTAGCAAACAAGATGTGTTATAGGAAGTTACATATGAATATAATGAATTACTCTTTAAATGATGAGGTTGGTATAACACATAGGCTAAGAGCTCACTGACTTAAAATAGGAGCATTCCTCTCTATAGGATGTAATGAAGAGGTTTGTTGATAACTATAACCCCCTCTTTTATCAAAGCGCCTCCCCGAACTTTTCTTCCCGGCTCTAACCTTCCGGGCTCTAACTTTCCCACAGGCACAAACATACACTCAATAACCTACTTTCACCACTGTCCTTGGGGCAGAGAACCAATCAGTATCTGCCTTGTGCTCTAACTACCCTATCCCCCATGAAAATCCCCTATAAATGCTCTTGTACACCTGCAATAAGGGGGAACCCATCTCCGATGATTGGTTTTGGTCTCGGCGCACTGGTTTAATCCTTTCAATAACACTGATGAAAAGGTAGAGAGAACCTTAAACTCATGGATGATATGCTATACAAATTCTCATCCTTGATATTTGTGTCTCATACAGGTTTGGCAAGCAACTTTCAGACAAATAGGCATGAACTCTGCACCAATTTGCTATATGTAGTTTGAAATTAGGGTGAGAGCAACCTCAAGATGAATTTCTGTGATCTTTCCCCAGAAAAAAGGTCTGAGATAAATGCTATTTATTTTTTTAACTTTAGAAATATCAGATCTTTTTTTCATCTTTTAAACAATCCTGACTAAAATTCTTGCCTTTATTATCAACAGATGAGAAAGAGATCCCTGAAGAAAGCCACAGCCTAAGTTCATTTATTGTTCAATTTATTTCTGTTTGTAATTGTATATCATTCTTGTCATTCTTTGACAGTTTTCTTCATCTTCAGTGACTGGTATAATATCTGGCACAAATGTAGAGATGCATAAAATATTTAGTTTGAATGAATGAATGGATACTTAAAAATATGTTCTTGGATGATTTAAATGAAAATCTATACAGAATTGCTCACTTTTGTTTATTTCCCTGGTTATTTGTGCTTTCTACTCTTAGAGAATTTACCATAATAACTGATTCATTTATCCTATGTGTTCATCTCACAACCTGCAAACTCCTTCAGAAAAGGAGTTCTGACTTAATTGATCTTTATGCTCCCAAACCTATCAGTATGTCTGAAACAGTGGTCACTCAAAAATTTGTGTATCTGTATTAAGCAGAATTCAATAAATCTTTACCCTTCACTCGGCATGGCTTAAGACTGAAAAGAGCAGAAGTTACCACAACAATCAGATGCAAGAGAGGGAGTCAATCAGAATGACACATGGATATTTTAGAGTCATTTGGCTATCCATGGAAGACTGCCTGAGTCATGGCACATAGCTGGTGGGCATGGGAAGTCTTCCTTGGGTCTCACTGCTGAGGGATACACAGGTGGAAGATGCTTGCCATGACCTATGCCATATTCAGGTAATGTAGAGGAAAGCAGATGGAGGGGTGAGGACGAACAAAACTATAAGAACTGGTACACTATTCTATCCATGTATCAAATCCCATGTGTCCTGGAGCACTGAACTTACCCTGCACCTCATAAATTACCTTAGATCAGTGTGCTGTTTCTATGATGATAGAGGTAGACATGATACAATAGAGGAAATACTGGGGCCATGGGAAATCCCAGTAGATTTAGCCCCTTGGGCTCATTGGAGAATCTGTTGAACTCATGGCTGTGGAAACATATTGAAGAGGACCACGGGAAAAGAAACTGGGAACAAAGTCCAGTGGATCTTGTTACTTGTTATACTGCCAGTCCACCTGATACCAAATTCTGGAAGAGAGCATGGAAGTCTTTGGGAAAGGGTCTCTCAAGCATGGGGAGCCCAGGATTTGATGGCCTGGAGAAGGGTTTTTACTTGCCTGGCTCTAAGAGGGTATTGACCTGAATCAAATCTCCTAAAGTGCTTTTTCAACATGCATATTTCTTACTCCACATCAGAAATATCGAATTAAAACAGAATCCTTGATTATTCCTAGCAACATAACATTTGAGAGCCACTGAGCTTATGTACAAAATCTCTGACCCACTGCAGTGTATCCAAATTCATAGGGAAGCAATTTAACCACTCAGAATCTCGGAGTATCAATAATGGACCAACATATCAGTTAGAACAATTTATTTGCCCCTGAAATTCCTGTGCACTTTTATATATTTGTACCTTTTTTCATTCTTTTCACCCTACATGGTTTATTTATTCACTACTGTATAAATATCTCTATAATGCAAATGTTTATGTATGTCTTTCATATGTTTTTTATTTATTAATTTTATGTTTATATTCCTTCTTGATTTGATCTCTTGAATGAAGGGAAACCATGATGTTTTGGTAACTCAATCATTGTCACATCACAGGTGCTAAACAAATGGATGACATACAATGCCAATTCAAGGTCTACCTTTGTATTCTCCTTTTACATCAGCAAATCTTGCAGAAAGAGTGCAGACCAACTTTAGTAAAGCTACTTATTCTAAAACTAAGCCATTCTGAAAATAGAGTTTAGACAGACTGGACATCTGTGGTCTATGCATTAAAATGAACATCTTTTGTCCATTCTGTTTTAGATCAAGGACCATTGAAACTTAAGAGTGATTTATCTTAAGAAAAATGCAAATCTAATCTAGATGTCCTGTTTCCTCAGAATGTGTCTTTTGATAGTAGGGATTGATCTAAAGCAGAGAAAGGCTAATTAATGGCTAATCCAAGTCTGGGGTGAAGAAATAGTCTCTTCTTTTGGTTCTGAAGGCAATTTCCAGTTGTATTTATTATACCGTGTAAGTAAAGAGTAATGCACAGAACTAACACTGCACTGCTTATTCACACAACCCGTGGATAATAAAAATCAGCTTATGTAGGATAATGTTAGAGCTAGAGCTGTGTGCAAATTTTTGTTAAGTTACACAAAGGGATACTCATGTGCTGTGAGCATTATAATTGATCATGGAAAATTCTTCTGAAAACCCTAAATCCCCAAGAAAACTAGAATAATGAAGAGTTATAGTAAATAAAAATAACAAAACAAAAAGTGCTTAAGGTAGTTGGTAAACATTTAAGGAGAAGTAAGAACATCAATTGTAGGGGCTGGAGCGGTGGCTTGGTGGTTATGGCGCTTGCTTCATATGTGTGAGTAAAGGAGTTCAAACCCCAGCACCACGTACACAACTAAGTGTCCCAGGAAAGAGAGTCATATGAAAAACTAAATAAAGATTGTGTCTCCCTCTCTTTCTCTCTCTCTCTCTCTTTAGAAAAAAAAAGAACATCAATTGTAACTGAGTCATGGGTCATGTAATTAATTTATGCTGGTTAGCTGTTTACAGTTGGGCGTAGGGATGAATTGACTCAAATGAGAGAGTAGTAATTGACATGTGTTCTCGTGATTAAATTGTACTTTTAAATTGAAAATAAAAATCCCTCCAGGATTATGTCAAATGAATCCTTTTATCAGAAACAATGTGAAAGCTTCAGAAAAACAAGATTTCTTTTTCTCTGATCCACGGTTATTAAAAGCCTGAACAAATTCAAAAGTAAAATGGAAAAAAATATTCTGTGTTCGTTTAATAAAAGCCTAGTAGGGCAATTCTGAATTATAGGCTCACATGTATTTTTGTCTAGAGTTTATTATCCTTTTCAGTAAAGAATTTCACCCATAGCTTCTGAAAATTGAGCAGCTGGTTTCAGTTGATTGATGGGTATGTTTTATGAAAACAACGAACTGCAAATGAGCTAGCTTATTGCAGTTGGTTCTGTTTCATTCACTGTCTTATGCAAAGGTTCCATCTGTAACACTGTCAGTCACCAATACTGTAAACCCCCTACTTCAGTTCTGGAAGATTTTGCATATTTCTGAGTGAACTTCCTTTCATTTCACCTCTTTTCTACTAAATATGTTTTCATGATGTCTTATGTAAGAGAAATACTAGTAGTAAGGAAGCATCCTTTTTCTAAAATAATAAGAGCTGGCAGAGACAGTCTCCTGATATATTAGTGGACTCTGTGGCTCACAGTTTATCAGTAAATCATTATTACTTCCTGTTCTCCCTGCACCAGACAAGAAATACACAGAACAAAATTCCTGCCCTCAAAAGGTTATGCTCTAATTGGGAGACAGATAATAAAGAGATAAGTACAACAAGATGTTTTAAGGTAAAATATTTTCAATTAATAAGAAAAACCAAGGAGACCATGGGAATGGTGATCGAGCTGGTAGGAGAATTATTTTTAAAAAACTGATCAGGAAATCAGCCCCATTTAAAATATCTTTAAAAAAATAAAATAGTTGGGAATTAACCTTACAAGGGAAATCAAAGATCTCTACAATGAAAATTATCAGTCATTGAAGAATGAAATCCAAGATGATCGAAGAAGATGGAAAGATGTCCCATGCTCTTGGTTAAGCAGAATTAATATAATAAAAATGGCCATTCTACCAAAAGCTTTATATAGACTTAATGCTATCCCTATAAAGATACCTATGTCATTCTTTACAGACATAGAAAAAGAAATTCTCAAATTCATTTGGAACAATAAGAAACCTAGAATTGCCAAAACTCTACTAAGCAAGAAAGATGAAACAGGTGGTTTTGCCATAGCAGATTTAAAACTATACTATAGAGCCGTAGTAACAAAGACAGCATGGTACTGGTATCAAGATAGGAAAAAAGACCAGTGGAACAGAATAGAAGACCCTGAAACAAACCCTCAAATGTTTAAACATCTGATTTTTGACAAAGGGGGACAAAATATTACATGGAGGAGAGACAGCTTCTTCAACAAATGGTACTGTACAAACTGGTCAGCCACTTGCAGAAAGTTGAAATTAAACCCATATCTTTCTCCTTGCACAAGAATCAAATCAAAATGGATCAAAGAGCTAGGAATTAAACCAGCTACCTTGCAACTGATGGAAGACAAATTAGGTCCAACACTTCAACATTTGAGAGTAGGCAAAGACTTTCTCAACATGTCTCTGAAAGTGAAGGAAGTAAAGTCAAAAATCAGTGAATGGGACGCCATAAAGCTAAAAAGTTTTTGTACTGTCAAGGAAACAATAAAAACAGTTAAGAGGTTTCCTACGGAAATGGAGAGAATCATGGGCTCTGATTCCTCTGTCAGGGGTCTCATATCCAGAATCTACAAAATCCTCAAAAATCTCAACTACAAAAATTAATAAATGGGCCAAAGAGCTAAATAGAAACTTCTCATCAGAGGACATTGATCAAGCCAATGAATACATGAGAAAGTGCTCTAAATCACTAGTAATCAGAGAAATGCAAATCAAAACTACATTAAGATATTACCTCACACCAACCACAATGGCAAAGATGAAGAAAATAAACAATAATAGATGCTGGAGGGGCTGTGGAGAGATAGGCACACTAACACACTGTTGGTGGAGCTGCAGACTGGTACAGCCCCTCTGGAAAGCAGTATGGAGAATCCTCAAAAAACTAGGGATGAGTCCACCATATGACCCTGCTATTCCACTCCTGGGTATTTTTCCAGGGGATTTAGAATCAGCACATTATAGTGACACAGCAATATCTATGTTCATAGCAGCTCAATTTACTATTGCTAGATTACAGAAACAACTCAGTTGTCCCTTACTGGATGAATGGATCCAAAAACTGTGGTACATATATGCCATGAAATTTTACACAGCAATAAGAAACAATGATATTGCAGCCTTTGAAGGTAAGTGGATGGTCATGGAAGAAATTATGCTTAGTAAAATCAGCTTAACCCAGAGAACTAAGGGTTGAATGTCTCCACTCCTCTGTGGAGGCTGGAATTAGATCCTGGCCATTGAGAAAGGTAGTCTATTATCATGTGTTAGGTCCAGATAAGGTGTATTGTTATACAGCCTAATACTTTTTTAGAGATATTGTGGGTAAGGGAAGGGAGGGATAAGGGTGGGTAATTGGGGGGTGCTCTCCTGGGGGTAAATCTAGTATCCAGAAACTATACACATTTTATATTATTTTGTTAAAAACTTGTATGGTTGTTCAAAAATAAAAGGAAAAAAACTGATCAGGGAAGAGCTCACTGAGAAAACACTTGAGCAGAGGTTAATATAGGCAAGAAGTGACCTGTTCAAATCTAAAGAGAAGACAGTCTAAGTAGAAGAAGAAGCAAGGCCATTGGCTTTGAAGTGAGAACAAACAAAACATTTTCTTTTATTAAAAAAAAAAACTCAAGTCCACCAGTGTAGCTGAAATAGAATGAATATTTAGACTGGTAAGGGAAATGGCTTGCCTTTTCAACCAGTTGGTAAAGGGATATTTTGGTTTGGATGAAAGGTGCCCCACAAAAGTTCACATATGAGACAATGCAAGAAAGCTGAGAGGTAAAATGATTGGGTTATAAAAACTTAAACCCAATCAGTGTATTAATCCCCTGATGGAGATTAACTGGGTGGGAACTGAAGGCAGGTAGGTGTGGATGGAGGAAGTGGATGATTGGGAACGTGCCCTTGGAGTATAAATTCAGTGAGCTGAGCTTAGATGCCCTCTCTTTCTCTCTTCTACCCAAAGCCATGCCTTAGCTGCTTGCCTCCTCCACACGTCTGCCACAATGTTCTGCCTCACCTCAAGCCCCATAGAATGGAGCCAGCCTTTTATCCACTGAGACCTCTGAAACTGTAATCCCCAAATAAACTTTTCCTCCTCTAAAATTATTCTTGCCAGGTCTTTTAGTAGCAGCAGTAAAACAGCTGACTAAAACAAGGGATGGGTTTGCAATAGGGAATATCTTGCAAGAATATATCTACCAAACTGTTAAATGGTAAAATCTATAAAGAGTTTTAAATAACAAGCAACTGCATGTGGTAGGACTTTTGTGATAATACATGTCAGCACTACCTGATATTTTTCCTTTTGCATTAAGGTTGAAGACTTCTGAAGGTATCACCTGAAATGTTGCTGTTATTCATTTATTGTAGAAGTTTCCATAGCAATCAAATCTCACTTTTTTAATATAAATGATTTATTTAATTTTATTATTTAATCTTGAGTTGTACATATTCAATATTGAGTTTAATAGCTATACAACTTCTGAGAAAGAACCAATGAAAATAATGGAGAAAAATTTCATACTGATGTTGATTTCTCAATGACAACTGAGACATAGAAGGAGGCAAACATATAGAAGAAAATCATAAAAGCCTTACAACAGTAACTCAAGCAAATTTGATATATCAGTGCTGCCGATTTTGTGGGTGTTGAGTTCATGTCCTCTCTGAGTTTAAGAATGAAACCGAGGGACACCAAGGCAAGCAGAGCAAACTGAGCTTTTTAAAGAAAGGATAGAAAGAAAAGACTTCTCCAGAGAAGGACGTCTTGGAGCCAAGAACTCTAAAAGGGGATGCGACTTGCACTTTTTAAGATTCTCTTCCCCTGATTAATCTTTGCCTTCCCTCCTCCATGCCTGGGGGTATGGGCATGAAATTCTGGTCTGATCTAGTCTTGGGTCCTGGGTCATAAGCATCTTTATCAGCAGAGGGGAAGTGAAGTCTGGAACACCACTGGTGGCAAAAGGGATGTGCAGCTGATATGCACCTCTGCTTCCTCAGGGCAGTGGATGCTCTTTGCTCGCTCAGAAACAATGATCATCAACTAATTTCTTCCTCATTGACTCCCATCATTTTGCTTACACTCACTGCCTAGCTTCTCTGCCTCATCACCACAAATATCAAAACAATATTAATGTGACATTTTTTGCCATACTTTAGAGTATAATAACTATAAAGGATCTTTTCCTTTAAAATAAATTTATTGTGGTAAAATACTCATAACATTAAATTTTCCAGCCTAACAATTTTAAGCACACACTTTAGTAGTATTCAGTACCTTCATACTCTTGTGTATCCATCATCATCATCCATCTCTGGAAGTCGTCTTCTCAAACTGACACTCCATACCCCTTACATAACTCCCTGTTCTCCCTGCTCCCATGCTCTGGAAACCAACTTTGCACCTCATCTCTGTGATTTAGATGATCCTAAATATCACATACAAGTAGAATTAAATGACATTTATTTTTTGGTGATTGGCTTATTTCACTTAGCATGGGTGTCCACAAGATTCATCCATGTAGCCTAGGTCAGAATTCTTTTCCTTTTCAAAACTCACTATTATTCATATATATATATATATATATATATATATATATATATATATATATATACATATCACATGTTTTCATTAAAATTTATTTTATTTTTACTGTACATATTATGGGGTACAGTGATAATTCAATTCACAGGTGTACTAGATATTGATCAAGCAGGGTTATTAGCAATTAGCATTTATTGTTTTTTATTCTTAGAGAGAGAGGGACAGTGAGAGTGAGAGAGAGAGAGAATAAATGTTATTTTAGTTTTTCATGTTGCATTTGTTGCTCTGAAACTTCATTGTGTATGTGATGCTGGGGTTCAAACTCGTGTCCTCACGTATGCCAGGCAAGCGCCATAACTGCTCAGCTACAGCTCCTGTCCCATTTATTGCTTCTTAATCTTCATGAATTAGAAGACTTGATATTGCTAAGGCATCTGTGTTACCCAAATTGATTTACAGGTTCAACGTAATAACTTTCCAAATTCCACTGATTATTTTTTTCAGAAAAAGAAAAATCCATCCTAAAATTCATATGGAATTTTGAAGGACATTGAATAACCGAACAATCTTGAGACAGGAGGCCAAAACAGGAGGACTCACTTCCTGGTTTCTGTACTTATTATAAATCAACAGTAATCAAAACAGTGTGGTACTGATGTAAAGATAGATATATAGACCAACCAAATAGAATAGGGAGTCTAAAAATAAACCTTCATATATATCTATAAATGATTTTTCAAGAAGGATACAAAGATCATTCCATGGAGAAATAATCATTTTTTGAATTACGTTAGGAAAAACTAGATATCCATACATGAAATAATGAAGCTGCATTCTTAAACGTCATTCAAAAAATAGATTTAATGGATCAAGGATCTAAATGTTATATTTAACTCACTACTCCTTTACTTTACTTTATGGTCTGCAATTTTTTTCTTTGTTGTTACCATGAGGATTACATGCAATATTTTAAACTTATATTGCTCTAATTTTAATTTATACCATCTTAACTTCAATAACATAAAAAACTGTATTCCTTTACATCTTCATCTCTATTTTTTCAGTTACTGATATCACCTAATTACAAATTTAAGCACTATGTGTCCAAAAGAATAAAATAGTGATTGTATTAAAAGGCATTAGTCTCTTAAATTATGCAGAGAACAAAATGTGGAGTTACAGACCAAACTTACAAAAGGAAACCAATTTTTATAATTGCCCATGAATTTACCTTTACTACTCTATTTCTTTTCTTATGTGACTCTGAGTTATTGTCTTGTATTCTTTCCTCTCAATTTGAAGGACACTCAGCATTTCTTGTGCAAATCTAGTGATAACAAACTTCTTCAGCCATTTTAGCTGGAGGGTATCAGAGGCTTGTGAAAATGAGAGGGTTACAATAACAAAGGCTAACAGCCCCCCTATTTGCATATCCATGACCAAGCATAGTCATCAGCATTCAGAACACACTTCTGCAACATTGTGATTTGGATAAATGTCCTCCAAACTCCCATGTATTAAAAGCCTGGTCACCAGCCTATGGAGAGATGGAACCTGTAGTAGGTGTAATCTAGTAGGAGAAAGGTCCCTGGGAGAGTGCTATAGATTAGATGTGAAGTATCCCTCAAAAGCTCATGTGGGAGGAAATGTAAGAATATTTAGAGGTCAGATGATTACATTATGAGAGGTTTATCCTACTGCTTCCAATAAGGATTAACTTGTTGGTAACTATAGGAAGACAGGGTATGACTGGAGGAAGTAGGTCACTGTGGGCATGCCTTTGGGGTTTAGATTTCCTGGGTGAGCCCAGCTCTCTTTGCTTTCTTGTTACCTTGTCCAGTGGCTTTCCTCTCTCATTCCCTTCCACAGTGATTTTCTGCATCTCCTCAGGCCCAGTTAGGGAGTTAGTGGACAGTGGCCTGAATCTAGTCAAAATGAAGTATTACTCTTCTGACTTATCCTTATCAGTTATTTTGGACACAAAGCTGACTAAAACAGAATGTGACCTTGAAGAGGATATTGGAACCTGCTCTCCTTCCTGGTTCTTGTTTCCTCCCTGGCCACCACCAGATGGGCAATTTCCCTCTCGTGTGCTCCTACCATGATGTACTGACTTGCCATGAGTCCAAAAACAACAGGCCAGCTCATCTCATCATGGAATAAAATCTCAAAAACGGTAAACCAGAATTAAACTTTTCTTGTTCTAAGGTAATGATCTCAAAAATCTTGTTAGAACAATAAAAAGCTGACTAATACACATAATCTTTAGAGAATAGTGCTCCTATTATTGCACATTCTTGATTCCTTAGGCTGCATATTAGCTACATAGGCATGATTGTCTGCTGTGGGGCAAGTAGAGAAAGGTGTTGGTAGCTATGTAGCTGCTGCCAAAGGAAAAAATATGAAATTAGTTGCAATCTATTGACCAAACCTTCCCATGGAAGTTTCAAGCCTTCATAAGATTTCACAGTTACAAAATAGTTACAACAGACACATGGATTGATTAATTTTTTTTCTTTTTTTTTCTTGCCTGAGCAATTTATGTCTAGTGGGGAAATAGACTACTGGTCATTCTTACTCCATTGTCTTTCCATAATCCTGTTCCTCTAGTACTACTAATTTGTTTGGATTCAGTTTCTTAACCCCCTAGAATCTGTGATATAGATTACATAAAAAGTCAGTTTTTCTTCTTTTCCTTTTGTGAAGTGAGAAAGCTAATTTAGCAATTAAAAAAATCCTCAATTATTATGTCCTGTTTACTATGGTCTGGCAAAATGCAAGACACTCTTCTATAGACTATGTAGCTTGTGGTCAATCTGAACCCTGCAAGAAGCTCAAAGTCTACTTGTCTCTCTGTTGATGTTGTGTTTAAAAAAATCAAGAATAGTACACCCCAGTGCATCAGTTTATCCTCTATAATTACTAATAAGTGAAAATGAATCAGAACTATATGTAGTACTTTTCATAGGAATTCCACCAGTATTAAAATTTAAAGAAGAGAAGTGTTTGGCCAAATTCACTTCCATTTTTTTCAGAATATAATTATTTAAATAATGTGAAAGTTGCAAAAGAAAACATCCTTGATTTTATACATTCTTAATAATTACTATGGACAGATTTTTAAGAATTTTCTTACGAAGATGTGATCCAGGTGCATCTTCCTCCTTGTCTGGTATGAATTTCTTTAATAATCTTTGCTTAAGCCATTACTGTTGCTGAACCACCCATTTAATTCTGAAAAGCTTCTTGTCCTGCTTTATTTCAGTGAATAAACTCCTGAAGGTAACAATTGTATGTTATGTAAAATTTTAAGCCCAGTGTGTAGTGCCAGCTCCCAGGATAACCACTTGCCATGAATCAACGGTGATGACAAATCACTTTTGTTAAATTTACCCTGGGAATCAGCTGCTTTAAAATGAAATAAATAATCCTGTTGGGGATTTCCCCAACATGACCTTCCAAAATATTTTATAGATTGTATCCATATACCAAAGGGAAATAGAGATTTTGGACAATTATCTAGATGAATTGGTTTAAATTTTGTTTTTTCTTACTTGAATCACCTTCACTTATTCTAGGAAAGAGTAAGCTGTTTTGCTGTAAGCCTTTAAAAGAAAGTGAAAATTCGAAAGAAAGAAAGCTCATGTCATGCTATGCTTTCAAATGAAACTATTCAGATAAATTCAGCGTGTTCTGTTGTCAAGAGTTGTCTTAAATCATCTAAATTCTCAGTAGATAGTACTAAAGCTAAAGACAATGACACTGAGTGTCACAGATCTTTGTTAACAACATAATTTGAATTGTTATTTGTTATGATCCAGTTATAATTTAAGTGTTTCCCCAGGGTCCAAATGTAAAGGCTTAGTACACAAAGTAGTCGTCTGGGAGAGGCCATGGACTTTTAAGAGGTGGAACTAGTAGTGAGTACTTAGGGAACTGGTGGCAAACCAGCAAGGGACTGCGGGACTCTAGCCTCTTCCTCTTTATCTGGTTCCGGGGTCAAAATGTGACCTTTGGTCTGATACATAATCCCACAATAATGTGCCACACTCAGAAGAGGCCCAATCCTGAACTTGAACATCTAAAACCGTGAGCCAAAATCTTTTCTTCTAATATTTCAGTAGAGTGACACAAAGCTAAGTAATATAATGCTTTTGTTTAGTAAGGCAAGAACTTTCTGCAAAGCTATTTGGGAAATGCATTTAATAGTAATTAAAGAAAAATGAGGATTTCTTAGTTCTTTAATAAGTAAATTTTTTTCCAATTATATTTTTAAGAGTGTTATTGTTATACTTGGTTAAAAATGCTTCACGTTTTGGGAAGGCTGAGTTTTGTTGATGCTAATGCAGGCCTGCAAAAAAAAATCATCTGAATAAAAGTGAGTCTAGGGGCTGGAACATTTGCTTAGCAGTTATGGCGCTTGCCTGGCATGCACGAAGACATAGGTTTGAACCCCAGTGCCGTGTACACAATGCAGTGTCTGAGCAATAAAACCCACATGAAAAACCAGGTAAAATCAATTCCCTCTTTCTCCCTCTTTCTCTGTCCCTCTCTCTCTCTCTCTGTAAAAGAAAAAAAAAGTGAGTCTAACATCTTAATATCTGAGAAGGAAAAAAGCATATAATAAGAGATGTAACTCTTAAAAGACCTACCAAGCAGTGTAGCTTAACAGAAAAGACAGGAGATAGAAATAGAGTCAAAGTGATTACAGGAGAAAAAAATGATGGTAAGAAATAAAAATCAGTCCTGCACACAAAGATGTATAACAAGAAGCTCCCCGGATTCTGAGTATTACACACCATGAGAAACAGCTGATTTGGAGGAGTCACATGCAGGTTTGATCCACGAGTTGTGTTTGGAACCCTGCCGAAAGCCACCACTCAGGAAGACTGCTAACCTGCCATGGGTGGGGGTGAAATAGGACATTGCTGTTAAACCAGCCTATGTTAAATCAGAATCCTTCACTCTAATGAAAGTAAATTTACACATCAGCTTTCCTGGAGAGTTTGTATTCTGTGATTGTATTCAATGTACTAGACAATTGAATACAATGAATGGTTGCCTGCCTGTGTAATATTTTGCTAATAGTGAATGAGGATGGGGTCACAGGCAAGATAGAAGAACTGGCCTTATCCCTGATTGCTGTCCATATCAAAAGGAGGCTAGGTCCAAGTAACAGTTGCAAGTAATGGTGATAAAACCATTTTTTTTTCTAGTTTTCACTACCAATAATTGTGGGCTGCCAGCTATGGTCAGATTCTTTTCTCCATTCTTTCATTTAGTTCCACATTTTCATTTCTTCATTCACTTGCTCATTCCAGATAGACAGTATTGAATATCTACTATGTGCCAGACCTTGTGTTAGGCATTTAGAACAGAGTGTTAAACAAAATATGATACTGTATGTTTCCTAGTGTTTTGGACATGTAATGACAAAAGAAACAGATTATTTTAAAATTTCAATATGGACAAAAAAAAGAGGAAGAAGAGTTGGAGACAGTGCATATGTGGGGTGGAGAGGGAGAGAGATAAAGAAAAGTACAGTTACTGTCCATTTGGATAAGTAATAATGAAGTTCAGAAGAATTCTGGAAATATAATTTAGGTCCCAATGTTACATCCTCTGTACTGCATTTTCTTTGAAAATACTGCAGGATGGGTTCTGGAATGAACTTCTAACTCCACTTAACCTTTGCCTATTCCACATTGCTGTCTATGTTTTGGTTAGCTTTTATTGCCATGACAAAAAGTCCTGACAAGAGCAATGTACAGGAAGAAAGGTTTAATTTGGCTCATATTTTCAGGTCTCCATCAGTGGATGACAGACTCCATTGCCGTAGGACCAAGGTGAGGCAAAACATCATGATAGAATGATATGGAGGAGGAAAGCAGCTCAGAACAGGGCAATCAGGAAATAGAGCTATTCTCACCAGGAGCAAAATATAAACCCCAAAGGCACACCTCCAGTGACCTACTTCCTCTAGCCAGGCCCAGCCTGCCTACAGTTATCACCAGTTAATCCATATCAGTGGACCAATCCATAATTATATTATGAGGTTAAAACTCTCATATTTGTTCTGCCTCTCAATGTTCTTGTATTGTCTCATGCATGAGCTTTTGGGGGACATCTCATATTTAGAACATAACAGTACATGCGGCTGAATGTGTCCAGAGAAAAATGCACAGAATAGTAATCAACTTTGAAATCATGGCCAGGATCTGCTAATGGTCTCCTAATGTTCCAAGCAACAAATTTTCATTTCTCAATCCATCTATACTTCTACTATCTTATGCGATGATTTTGTCCCCTTCTCTTTCCTCAACCTCCAATGTTCTTCCCTATCTCCAGTGCCAATTGATGATCTAGTTTCTTACACCACCAAGAAAATTAAAGGAATTAGAATAAAATTTCCACAAAGTAACAAGTACATCATCTAGCATCTGTGCTTCCAAGGGATGTTAGAAGTGCTTGTTCACTAACAAAAGTGATGCCATTCATGACAGCTGTTCAGAGAGGGGACACAGGCCTTACTCCAGCCTTAAATTTTTCTTGCAAGTTAAGATACAGTGTACTCCTACTCCTCCAAAGCATCGATTCATGGCAGATTCTCTCACAAACATCATCCACAAGGCAAGGTACTCCAAATCCTCAGAACAGTGAGTTTTCCATCTTGGTATCCTAGAGGACAAGAAAGGAATTTTCCCTGGTATATAAGAAGAGGCTGAATGACTTTATACATTTGAGCCCTCACAGACTGGCATAGTCTACTCACACTGCTATCATGTAACACAAGCTGGAAACTTTCGAAGAACAGAAATGTATTTCTCACAGATCTAGATGCTGGAAAGTCCAAGATCCCAGCAAATATAGCAACTGGGTAAATAGTACACTTTCCAATTTATAAAGGGTTTATTAGTCAGCTTTTCATTGCTGTGAACAAAATATCTGACAACAACAACTCAGAGAAGGAAAAGTTTATTTGGGTTCACAGTTTCTGAGGTTCAGTTGCTGATGGACTAGCTACACTGTTCTGGGTGCAAGGTGTGGCAGAATATAATAGCAGAAGTGACAAAATATATAATCAGCAAGGCATACGTCCAGTGACCCCCTTCCTCCAGCCATGCCCTATCTCCCTACAGTGACCAATCAGTAATACATTCAAAGTATGATCCCCTCAAATAAATCAAGCCTCTGGGCAGGTCTAATCTAATCATTCCACCTCCTGCATTGATATAGGAGCATTTAGGGACACCTCATTTCCAAACCCTAGCAGAGGGTAATTTCTCATTTTTTCCTCACATGGTGGAATGGAAAAGGGTCTTTCTCGGTCCTCTTCTATAGAGGTTCTGATGCTATTCAAAGGGGTGCTGCCCTTAGGTCCTTATAACCACATACGAAAGTCTCCACCTCCTAAGACTTATGAGGGAGTGGTATAAGGAATGCTTCTGATGTATATTGGGAGGACCATAATACAAAATTTCCAGTGATAAACCTCATATTATTCCATTCTCTACCCTTCTCTTTACCCCCAGTGCATGCATAAATACACACACACACACACACACACACACACACACACACACACATTCTCATTCTTTCTCTCCAGAACAAATGGGAATTGTATTATAAGCCTATCTGGGTTTCATCTCATTAATATGCACAGATAGTACTTACTTAACAGACTTTTTTTTACGCATGGGACTGGTGCTTGCATGTGCATGAGAATATTTCTCCACCATCACAAAAATGTAAAGGGGGACCCATGTCCCTAAAAGCACATAGTGAACCTGCTATTTTTCTTTTGTTCAAGCTTCTGATTTCTAAGATGTAAGATCTACCTTGACCCCAAGACTCTAGCTTTACCAACACGCTCAGATAGGACCAAGCTGGTCCACTTTTAGGTTAGGGAGTGTTGATGGGCACTCATTCTATAAAGGGGCAGAATGAGGAAGAGCTGAAATACTGGACAGATCTACCAGTGATCATGGGGTGTTCCTGTATTGATGGGTTCCTGTAAGTGGGCATCACTTTTTGAAAATTAAAAATAATTTTTTTAAAAAAGCCTTCTGTTTTCACAGTACAGTTCTTCTTCTAGGCAGTTTGGACAAAATATTTTTATACAACTGAATTCAACCTTTGTCTATTGTCTTTTCTTTGAAAAGGCACAGTCTCTATAATACACCCTCCATACTATTTGTAGGTTATGTTCGTTTCTATGTTTGTACAGCTAATCCACCTACATTTGTCTTGAAGTTCTGATGTTTGTTTAATCATGCTGTGCTAATAAAGAAAACCAAAAACATGGGTAGAGAAAATAGCAAAGCGACAGGGGAATGAAGATAAAGGGATTCTTAGACTGACCTGTAATAACCCATGAAGGGACATTTAACATGACACTGTCATTGATTTCCTAAGAATACCAGGGACTCTTTCTTTCTGGACGCTGACAAAGTGGGAGCCCTGGGTTCAGGGGAGCGAGTTACTACTTGCATACTAAGTTTATCGCCTGTCTCTGGTGCAGCTTTTATCAGAGATGCTAGATAGAAAGAGTGCTCTGTCTCTCTCCCTCTTTCTTTGTGTTTATCTCTATTGTATTCCCACATGTGCTGTTAGTAGAGAAAATATAATTATTTATCACTGTAATTTTGCTTCCAGCAAGTTCTAATTATAGCACTTCAGCAGAGAGAATACTGACAGTATTTTGTTGAATGGTCTACAGAAGAGACTGAGTTACCCTTGTTTCTTCAGTTATTGTACAAAAGTTGAGGATGGGGGAGGAAATCTTTCCCAAAAAGCACAATGGATTATTAGTTGAAACAAGGTCAACATTTTCATTTTTTGTTTTCCTCTTTTATGTAGTAACTCATTGCCTCCAGTGCATTCATTTCAGGCTTATGTATAGTTATGCTTTTTAAACAATAATATACATTCTGGATGTTATTCTTTATCCATTGAAGTTAAAGGTTAAAACAATTTAGGTTAAAATATAGAAATTTTTATTTTGTGGATTAAATTACTTGGAAAGAAAATCAACTTGACATTTTCCTGATGATGTTTAATTGTCTGCTTCTTGTTACCATCTTATTTTATAAAATCATGTGTGCTGCAGTAATTCAACTAAAGATGAGAAATTATAGTCTAGGATTCTATTGCTTTTTTGAGATTATACCAAATCACATAATGTATATAATATGGACAGATATGAAAACATTTCAAATACAAAACAATGACTAAAAAGTACATTGACCTTATATTTCGAATACTAGACATGAAAGATAAAATTTTCTGAAGAAATTATAATTTTTTGAGAGAAATATTACCTTATGAATATTATCTATTGCTTTTTCTGCATGTGTTATTATATGTCTCTTTAAAGTTGCTTATTGAAATTTAGTTTTGACTCTCAGTGCAATGATTGGTGTTTTGGGGGTGTAACGGAGGAGTGGTAGCAACACTTTGTTGTTCAAATGGAGTCCAATTTGGGAGTTTCAAATGAACACATTTAAACAGAGTAGCTGAGTTTGGGGTTGATATAGATATTACAGAAAGTGGAGGAATGTGAGAATTAGGTTTTATTGAACAAGAAATTCAGCAATTTTTTTTGGGTAGAGAATTCAAGCAACCATAAAATATTTTAGTCAATCAGTATCACTAGGATTTTTGTTTGTTTATGTTTGTTTTCATTTTTCCCCAGAACTGGGAGGACCAACATTAATTAGACTCTGGAAATTCTGAGAGATTTGGTGACTTCTGGTGTAAAGCGATCATTTTCTTTGTATGTATTTGATTTTATTGTAAAATTATTTAATTGAGAAACTTCCTTTTTTATGCCATTGCTTTCCTGAAACTTGTCAAAATTTCTATGAATTCACCAACTGACACTTTTGTTGCAAATTCCATTTTAGCATACTTCACACTAATTTCTCAGTTAAATTCTATTTTCTATCATTTCACATAAAAATCAAAAACTATGCTTTGCTAATTATATTCTGGCTGTACTCACAAAGCTAGCTCCTATCAGTAATGTATGAATTCCTGGAATATTTTGATTAATTCATCATGCAATATTTTACATGCATACTGAATGATTTTAGGAACTTAGAAATTACTAGATTCAAAATTATACAAATATTAAAACAGAATATTATAATTATCATAAATTATTAAGATCACTTTGAGTGTACAGAGGAAAAATCATATCTAATTTGTGATATGTTAGGAATCTGGAAAGACCTCAAAGACAAATAAATACTTCAGTTATGCCTTGAAGTATAACTCTATGTAAATAGAAAGGGAGATTATAGGGAATGAAGAGCTGTTAGGTGGAACTGTACTCTAGTCAAACCCAAGAACATGAGAAGTGTGTAGCATTAGAAAAATGAGGTAATGTGTGGAAAATAGGAGAAGGCTAGTTTGGCTGAATTTTCAATAGCTGCATCAGAATAACCAAAGTGGACGTTCAGAGGTGCCAGATCATAGATCTTGAATCATTAACTGCAGAGTTTGTAATTGATTAAGGAAGTCTTGGGAGGAATCTAAATACTTCTGAGTGGAATAACATTCAATTTTGCGAGCAAAAATGTGCTATTATAGCACACTTGAGAAAATTTATGAAGAGGTTAGAGGGCAAGACTTTTCATTTGGAAACACAGTCTTCCTGCTCATTTTAATTGCCTCCATGTCATGATCCTCTAAAGAAGCACAATTCCTATAAGCCGAGAACATGAAATCATATCTTTACATGTATGTACACCTCCATTCATGTGCCCACATTGGTTTTTCCCAGATCCTACTTTTATTTCCCCCTTATTAATCTGTCTTTCCAGGACCGGTACTCTAAGTTCCTAATGGGGCATCTATAGCATCAAAGTCCTTCCTGGTATTTCTCAATTCCTTTCTTTAAAAATGTGAATTGTTGGGGCTGGAGAGGTGGCTCAGTGGTTGAGGAGCTTGCCTGGCATGCGTGAGGGGCGAGGATGCAAGTTCGAACCCCAGCACCACATACCCAGTGAAATATCAGAGCAATGAAGGCCACATGAAAAACTAAATAAAAATTGATTCTCTCTTTCTCTCTCTCTCTTACTGTTCCTCTCTCTTTTTTAAAAAAATATTAATTATTGCTGGATGTAGTGGTACATATCTGTAATCCCAGGGATTCAGGAGGCAGAAGCAGGAGAATTGCAAGTTTAAGGCCAGGCCTCTACAGGTTCTAAAATAAATAATAAAAAGTAAAGAAAAGAAAAAAAAACAGAGAGAGAGAGAGAGAATGAAAGAAAAAAAATTCCTTGTGACAGAGCAATCTCATCCAAAGACTGTTTAAGAAATTCAATGTATTCATTACACTAATTACACTAGACCCTCTCACTGTCAAAACAATGATGCAAACAGAGATCCTATTAGACCACTTTAATTTGACCAGGGAGTAAATGCATATGTTGATGTAAACTGAGACTGGAACAAAATAAGGACTTTTCATAAGAAATTTTCTTATCTCTATCTTTCCTTTATGGAAGTTATCGATTGTTACATATTCATATATGTGTGTATATGAATATATATGTATGCTTACATAGAGAGACATGAAATTCAGAGGGAAAAAAGGAATCACTTTTCTCAGGTTCATGAGGGAAACCTCTGTATAGGACGTTACAGCTGACATCACGTTTGATTTGGTTCATGAGGGATTTATAGAATTTGGTCTCACAGATGAGAGGTGGGAGGTGGGCTATCCTTGGTGGGATATTCTCCCACACAGAAAATCTGTCTTGCAAACAAATGTAGGAATACACCAGATATGCTTAGAGAAGGAAAACAGCAGAGTGTGGCTAAAATGTAAGGTTAATGAATGTGTAGAAAACTCTAAATAAGAGTTATGAATTGTGTAGCCTAATCCTCACAGGGAAAGGACATTCAGATTTGTTCAGTGGGACATGAATAGCCTTTGAAGAAATTTGAGTGGAGAATTCCAAAGTAGATGTTACAATCCATAATATTACTTATAGTAACATAGGAAGCAATTGCAGAGTACAATACTAAAACAATATCAGGTAAAAAGATGTGAAAATCCAAAATTGTAGGTGATAGGAAAACAATTGAATTAACCTAAGGGGAGTAAATCTCCTCATACCATACTATGAATTACATTTTATTTGTGTTACACAGGAAATGCATTAGAGGACAAAGTACATTTGTATATTTCAAAAGATTGCTGATGATTACCAGATACAAAAATAATGTCACTTGTAAAACTACTTGCAGCAATAATACTTGACATTTTTAATGCATAGATTACATATTATTCCTTGAGCGGATATTTACTTTTTAAATGAGAAAGAATGAACATTTTATGGGACACTACTAAACATTTTGCTTTCTCCTATATTATATAATTTCATCTTAAAATACTATGAAAAATATATTATTAACCTATTTTCTAGATGAGGAAACAAACTACAGGAAGTAAAATGAATAGCTGATGTAACACAAATACTAATTAGCCTAGATACAAAGAAATTAATATCTATGCAAAAAAATTTTGCCCTCAGAAAAATAATTAAATACTGTTATAAGTGTGAGGCTTCCTGGAATTGATTTCTATGTTTACAGTATGAATTACTGTCCAAAAGTAAATGTTGGAAATTGAATAAATTTAAGCTTAATGTTTCTATGACATAATGTCAAGCCCACTAGGGGTTCAGATTATCTTAAAATATTTCATGTTTCCTTTTTACCCATGATATAACCCTTTCTTTCCTTTGGGACTCTTCCAGAACTTTTAAGTGCCTCTTGGCCTCTTGCCTGAATAAGTGGACAGAAATATTGGCCCAAGTTTAATAACAAGAACACCAGAAAAAGAAAACGTGATATCTATTGTCATATGGATACCACAAACCCTTTGTGTGACACCCCATTGAGAATTTGTGTTCCAATTTCAAAATTTTCATAGTGAAATGAAGACTCCATCTCCTATCATAGCCAACACAAGGCTCTTACTACAATAACATGAAGGGAAAGAAAAAAAGAAAAGTCGCTGGTGTCATCATTTTTGCTATGCACAAGTAAAGAGAATGTGGCTGGAAACACAGGTTGACATACCCAATGGAAGCTCAGAAATGCAAGCCCAAATCCAAGGTCAGTGATGCACCACTTAATCCTTCCCAGACAAGTGGCCTGACTTTCAGCTTTCTTCACCTTCTACAATAAAAGCAAAATGTCCATGTTATTTTGCTGCTTCTGGAAGGTGGTGTAAAAGGGAGAACTCATAGCCCAACCTTTCACAGGATGCTTTTCTGGCTAATCATTACAGTGTGCTCTTTTTAGGAAAAGCTAATATTTTTAACACTAAACTAAAAAAGAACTTGACGATATACAGCTCACAATTAAAAGGTTTATCAAATTATCCAGCTTTCATGCATAATTTCAGTTGAGAGAAAATACAGAGAAAGTCAGTGTCCCAGAGGAACGCAGAGCAATGATTCAGGCAAGATGCTAGCAGTGTGTGCTTCTCTGAAGAGTAAATCACAATACTGCATGCACCTAAGGCTTACTCAGATTGTTTTCTAACAGGGAGACTGAGCAAGAAGGAAGGAACTTGTGGTTCAGAAAGTGATACCTCCCAGTAGACAAAGTCTCAATTATTATGCATTTTTGAATAACTGTGAAAAATTGATTTTTAGTTTTTAAAGAGATTTGCTTTAGGGATTTCACTGTTACCCAACCTAACTGTGCCTCCTGAGGTTTAAGGAGGGTGGTAACTTGGAAAAAGAAAGAATGTGTGTGACTGGGGGGGAAATCCAGCTTTTTGTGCAATTGAACAAAGCTACAAGTCAAAACTAAATTCAGAATTCATCTAGAGCCTTTACAAAAGAATTCTCCCATCAGGAGCAGAGGTTGGCATCATCACAGAGTATAAAACCTTAATCAGAGTTATTTAAGGAAACTTTGAAGGGTTTTATGCCAATCTAGAACTAATGCCAAAATCTACATCAGGAATGTCTGTATCTCACTGGCATCCTTCTGTGGAAAAGTGGCAGCTCATCCATCTTAACCTTTTGTCTTATCCTATGGGGAAATGTAAGAAAAATGACTGAATGACTAGACATAGATTCATTCCTATGCCCAAAACATGTAATAGAATAGCTATACTGAGGCATAATTGAGGGCTAGGACATAAGATTTTATGGATTAATACATAATCCATTTTTCTACTTGAAATTGAAAACGTTTTCCTTTTAAAACCACATAATTTTAGTTTTTGAAAATAAATTTAAGGACACATTCTAGGTCATAAAGCCAGTCACCCATCTACACACCAAATAAAAAGGTGACAGTGACAATGGTTGACAACTGAAGAACATTGGCTGACATCTGCAGGGTCAGCACAACTCCACTTCTCCTTCTCATGCACGCTGGGCACCATGAAATTGTTGCAATTTGCTTCTTGAGTTTTATAAAAAATTTCTTGAACCAATGTATTTATACATTTTTATTCATATCGAGGTGTTACTATTCAAAACATGACTAAGATGAAGTTGAAACTCTGTCAGAGTATTTGTCTTGAAATGGGTAATTATTCAAATAAACCTAGTTATACTCCAAAATTATTTCTTGAGATAAAGAAAGCATGAGATGGGCTGGAACAGTGGGTCAGCAGCTGGAGTGTTTGCCTGGCATGTGTGAGGCCCTGGGTTTGAACCCCAGCACCACATGCACAACTAAGTGTTGGAGAAACAAAGGCCAGATGAAAAAAAGAATAAAAATCAATTCTCTCTCTCTCTCTCTCTTCTTCTCACTCTCTGCCTCTGTTAAAAAATAACAAGACATACACATAGAATGGCCAGGTAACAAGTTATTTAGACTATAGTATTAACAGTACGGAGTGTAACATTTATTATATATTACAGGAATAAAGTAAAGCTCAGTAGTCCCATCAAAAAGTACTTTTCCAATGAATTTTTTTGCATGCATAAATGTGCATGTGATGAGTGTTTTCAACTACTTGTACCCTATTTAGTCATACAGTTATTAGTAGAATGCAATTCTTGGAATAAAACTGTCCTCTATGTTATGCTAAAGATTCAAGAAACAAGATAACTAAAAACGCCAAGAAAAGCAAAAGACCATGAAAGAAAATCTAGAGTCAAATATAAAGCAAACTGAAATGTGGTATGATTTTAAGAAGATGTATACTGAGACTGGAGCATTGGCTCAGCAGTGGAGTGCTAGACTGACCTGCGTGAGGACCTAGGTTCAAATCCCAGCACCACAAATCAGCTTGGTGTCGGAAGAACAAGAACCAGACAGATAAGTATATAAAATTGATTCTTTCTCTCCCCCAGTCTCTCTTTAAAAAAAAAGATATAGACTAAGAACAGAAAATCTAGTAGACTCAAAAACTGGAAATATTCTCCTTTCATTCGCTCAAATGTGGCATGACGTTATCACTCAGCACACTACTGCATATGGCAAAAAATATTTAAATAAAAGAGTAATGTTAATATATACATTATACATATAATATACGTATTAATACACATAATATATTGCAGATCCAAGAGTCAACATAAGCATAAAGTATAAGAATAGTTACATAGATATTAATATTTACATCTCTGTTCTTATTCCTATGTATGTAATTTATATTATGCTATTTTTTTCAAGAGAGAGAGGGCCAGTGAGAGAGAGAAAGAGAGAGAGAGAGAGAGAGAGAGACAGAGAGAGAGAGAGAATCATTTTTATTTAGCCTTTCATACGGCTTTTGTTTCTCTGAGACTTCATTGTGTGGTGCTGGTGTTCAAACCCGTGACCTTGCGCGTGCCAGGCAAGCACCATATCCACTGAGCCACGGCTCCAGCCCATATTATCCTATTTTTAAGTGAATATAATAGCAACTGTATTTGAAAAGACGGCCAAAGCAAAAAGGCAAGAGAAAAGATGGAAGGGAAAGCAAGAACAATAATATCATTGTTCTTCTTTAAGAGGAATAGAAGCATGGATTAAAATCTAACTGAGAAACAGGGTTGTTTACAAGTTACAAAAGTAGTAAATATGCACACTAAAATTATAAAAAATTATTACATAATATTATACTATAAATATAATCCACAATTTTATCTATAACAAATAATATGTAATTGTATTATAGAAATTAAATATATAAATATAATGTGAGATAATGAAAATTTTGAGGGTGAAAACATATGGAAGTGACCAATCACCAAAATCCACATCACAGGATCAGATTATATTGTGTTTTAGAAGTTTTCAAATGTACCAGGCACACCTCTTCTGCTTTTCTTTCTCCTTCACCTCATGTCTCCATTCTTACTTTTTTTGAAAAGTTCTCCTTTTTAAGGTGTTGATCTACCTTTGAATAAAATTATTTATGTTGGATACATAATAATACATTTCATAAAAATTTTTGGAAAAGTTTTACTAACTCAGATGTGCTATACAACTAACACAAATTATGCTGACATATTACTTTGCTTTTGAGATATAATATGTGTACATTTTTTGAACTACATTATGTAATTTGACATGTATGCACAATGTGTAATAAAAATCAGGGTAATAAGAATTTCTATCTTTTCAAACATTAATCATTTCTATGTGTGAGAATTTCATTCTCATTTTTCTACTTATTTAGTAATATAGCATAGATTCTTTTAAGCAATAGCTACCCTATTGTCCTACAGGAAAACAAGAACAAATTCCTTTTATCTATCTGTGCTTTGGTGCTCCTTATCATACTATTTTCCATTGCCCTCCTGTGTACCATTCCCAGTCTCTAGTGACTACCACTATTCTATGACATCAACTTTTCAGTTTCCATGAATAATTGAAAACATGCAGTATATATCTTTCTGTGTCTGATTTATTTCATTTAACATAATGACTTCCAGTCCTTACCATGTTGCTGCAAATGAAAGGATTTAATTCTTTTTATGATTGTATAATATTCCATTGTTTGTATATACAAAACTTTCTTTATCCATGCTTCCATTGATGGACATGGAGGTGGATTCCACATTTTAGCTACTATGATTAGTGCTGCAATACATAAGGTAATGCAAACATCTTCTTGTTATGTTGATTTTATGTCCCTTGGACATGTACACAGTAGTGGAATTGCTGGATCTCATGGATGTTCTATTTTTTAGTTTTTTTGGGGGAAATCTACATACTATTTTAAATAATTATATTAATATAGATTCCCACCTACAGTATATATAATAGCTTCATTTTCTCCACATTCTCATTAGTATTTTTTATTTTTGCTTTTTTGATGATAATTTCATGTTTTGTTTTTAAATTTGACTATGTTTTTAAAGTATTTCTAAGTAGCTGTGAATTCATAGCTTTGAATTCATAGCTTTGAATTCATAGCTTCAGAGAACTTTATGGTAATCTGCATGAATTAACCCATTATACTTATCAATTCCACAGTGATGATTATATGTCTTCATTTCTGTATTACCAACACCAATAATACAATGTAAATTTTCATAAAGGTTCACCTCAAGAGACTTTTAGGACCATCTGTAGAAGGTATAACCATAGATGTTGGGACAGAGCGCTAAATCCTACTTTATTTCTCTCCATCTCCAGAGTTCTGCCCAAAATTCATGTTATCAATATATAGTAATGCATTTAAGTTTCTGCTTTCTCGCATGTCTACCAGTCCTATTTTACCAATCTGATGAGTGAGAAGTAGCATATACAATTATTTCACTATTTAGCTGGTGTTGTCATTAAATAACATCACAAGGTCTTAATCACTCCTAGCACAAAGAAACTGATGATCTTTCCCCTCCCCTTTTCTGCCTTTATGACTTTCTTCAGCCAGTCAGTTATGCAAGACTTGCTATGCCAGGTCAAGTTCTACTTTGCCCTCAGAGATCTCTGAGCCACTGTATAAGAAGGCCATTTGCCTTGATAGAAAAAGTGCCCAAAGAGCTGTGACCAGCCCTTAGCTGTTCAGATCATCCCAGCTGAGTTTTCAGATATGTAAGAAAATGAGTTTTAACATTCCAGACAAGCTCCAAGCTAGATGCAGCTAATTGAGTAACATGTCAGTCACTATCACACAAGAATAGGGCATTTCTGTTTCAAGCCTCTAAGCTTTAGATAAGGTACTAAGTGGTAACACACAAGAACAACATTCTATGAAAAGTGTGTCCTTATTTGCCTCCACTTACATGTTCTTATTTTCCTTCATGTGACAGACCTCTTCATAACCTACATCTCTTTATCTGTAGAGATTTTCTACTTTGGTCTTGCTTACTTTTCATGAGTTTCTTTTTGTGTCTTAAATACATATCCTTTTTATGTTTTAGGTACTATACTGCTTTCTGATCTGTGAAGGAGCTGTTGATATTGTTTATAGTGTTCTTTATTGTGCATAACTACATTAATGAAAATTCATTGATGGTTTTCTTATGATTAGTAGGAAGAAGGTGGAGACTTGCATTTCTTGTAAACTTTTCTGAAAAATTTGATTTTAATATGTAAGCATTCCTTATAGAAATGTTTAAAATAGGCAAATAATGAAATTTAAAAAGAAAAATGTGCCTTGAGAATGGTGAAATACGAATGTGTAGCTAGGATTGACTTCATGTCTCAATCAGCATCTAATCATTAACCAAGGCTGTGAGTTGGATGAGATAATTTTCAGAATACAGAACGATCCTAGAAAAGTATCTGACTAGCAAACTGGATCATATTTCTTTTATTTATACAAATAAAATTTTGTTAAAATAAAATTAGAGTGATATTTACGTTCCTTCATTTTAAGGGAAGTTGATTTTTCCCCAATATATGTATAAAACAAATTATCCAATACCTAGGACATGGATATGTGATTCAATAACTAAGACATTGATATGTTTTATGTGAAATGCACATAGTTGAAATGCTTGAGATGGCATTTGACTTGTAATAGCAATCATGCACATAGGAACTTTATGTAATTTCATGAACTAAACGCCAATATCATTCACACTTTTGAAAGAAAAATTTTTGTTAAGGATGACTATAGACGAGGAATATACTACAAAAATCTGAGTCCATGAGTTATTCTTAAAGGTTTTCTAAGTCTGTTTATTGTCTTTTAGGGCATTCACAGGAACATTCCTGGATGTGTGATCCAATTGTACTTAATTCTAAACCAACAAAGATAACGTTTTGGTGGTTATAAGATGATTTATCAGGGTTTCAATGTTTCCTTGTTCATCTCTTCTCTAACTTGGATGGTGGTGGGAACTAAGAATTTTGTCTGTAAATGATGAACTGATTTAATTTTGGAAGATTTTCCTTCCCACCCAATCTGTTTGTGTAGGACATGGTACAAAACTTGTTGATGTCAGCTATTCATTCAATGTGGGTTTCAGCCATGTTTATCTTCCAAAGACCTCACAGCAACAGCTAATGTCTCCTGACCACAAGATCTGATTATTGTAATTTCCAGTCTTTAGATCCTCCCACTTAAAAATTCTCTTTCTTTGAAGACTACTTCAAGGTTTATTTCATGCTGATTGCTCAATAATTAGCTCTGGGGATTTAGTAAAATTCCTGAAATACTGGAGCTGACTTACATAAAATTTTTAAGTATCAATAATGAATAAGAATGTTCTATATGGAATAGATAATTCCTTTGGTAGCAATTCTCTTCTATGATTAAAATTATGGATTTATGATGGGGGATGATGCCAAAAAGTCATTTGGATAAGCATCCTGGCTTCAGTTGAACTATCCCAGACAGATGTGATTAATTGGATTGTAAGATAGCTTTGCTTTTGTAACTGGTGGGCCAAAGACTTTATCATTCTCAGCATCCAGAATATGAACAAATTTATTTTTAATTCTCAATTATAATGGTTCAATTCCAAGACGCTTGACTAAAAGAAACTTTCACTGTCCAGGATACCCCAGAGGGGTGATTCACATAACAAATCAGTCTATTTGCTAATGTCTTAAGCATGGTATGCTCTGTTCTTTCCTGCTAGCTCCTCTTAGCAGATGTCTCCTGACCTTTAAGCTTCCTGAAAGAGTTTCACCATTGTTGATGTTCTCATGCCCTTGATGGGTTTGCCAGAATCTATATTAAGAATATGGCCTACTGATGCAGTCAGAATTACCAGTTCCAGGGATACTAGAATACTGACGCTTCTTGTAGGACATTTATGTCAGATTTTAAAAATTATTCAAGAAAATAATCTGTATCAGTTGGCAATTGTTTCATACCACTCTAAAATATAGTGGCATAAAATCATAAGTATCTTGAATTTTTATAAGTCTATACATCAGCCAGATAATTATTTGTGTCTGAGCTATGCTCACTCACATGGCAGCAGCTAGAAGAGGGGTAGGTGCATTACCCAGCACAGTCTATCACAAATATTTTGGGGTCATCCTGAAATAGGGTGGTCCATTCTGGCCTTAACTAAGAAAATAAGGATCTACTCCACAAGGTATCTTGGTTTCCAGTAGCAACTCCAGATTTATTGTAGGGAAAAATAAAAAGAAGAAACAAAAAGATAGGAAAGGCATGCAAAACCTTCTGAGATTTAGAGATGAAAGTACACATATTGACTAACACAGTCTTCTTTTTTTTAGAAAGTGGGAACAGTAATAGAGAGAGAAAAAAGAGAGAAGCAATCTTTATTTAGTTTTTCATATAACTTTCATTCTTGGGACACTTCATTGCGTATGTGGTGCTTGGGTTTGAACTTATGTACTTGCACATGCCAGGCAAGCTCTGTAACCACTGAGCCACCACTCCAGCCCACTATCATAGCCTTTTATTGTCTAAAAGAAGTTTCAAGGCCAGCTCAGAATCAGCTCAGGAAGAGACTATAACTTGTATGGACAATAACAGGGGTACGGGGAGGCCATTATTCATCAACTGGGAGGCCAACAATTCAATCAATTAATTTATGTACCATCACATCAACTTTCATATTATGGTTTATATATGTGGTTTCTCCCAAAAGCCCATGTGTGAGACAACGCAATAAAGTTCAGATGTGAAATGATTGTGTTATGAGATGTTTAACCTATCAGTGCATTAATCCCCTGATAGGGACTAACTTTGTGGTACTATAGAGAGATAAGGTGTGGCTGGAGGTCAGTCCCTGAGGGGGGTGTGCTTTGGGCCTTTATGTTTAGTCATTGCTGAGTAGAGTCCTCTCTTTCTTCCCCACCCCTTTCCTCTCTCTGCTTCCTGGTATGATATCCTGGGCTGTTTCCCTCCACCACACTCTCCCACCATGATGTTCTGCCTCACCTTGCACCCTATGGAATAGAGTTAACTGTTTATGGAATGAGATCGCTGAAACTGTGAGCCTCAAAATAAACTTTTCCTCTGCTAAAATTTTCCTTGCAAGTTTTTTGGTCACAGCAGTGAGAAAACAAACTAAATCACTTGACGTTCAGTCTTCAGCACACTAGTCTACGGAACTCTCTGAATGAAAATATTATTGTTATGAATAACTACGGAATTGACTCCCAATCTTTTTACAGAAAGCCTGAGACCTGGGCAAACCACGATTGTGATGGAAGTATTTTATTTATTCTTAGTATTTGTAAGTCATGTAAAGGAGTTGATTACACTTAATATTGGATCAGTGTTTTTGTGTCTTTCGCCCTAAGGGAAAGAATGTGGTCTTTGAAGTTAAATACAATAATATTTGAATCCCATCCTTCACTTGTATGTTGAATTTGTATGAATTATTTAATCTTTTATGCTTCAGTTTTCTTGGTAGTGAAAATAATTGTCATACTAAATTAAAATGTGTAAAATGATAACCTGCTTTGGTTATTAGGAATACTTCAGATACTTTGTCCCTGATTATTCTGCTTCCTTTCCATTTCGTTTAAAATAGTCATAGTTCCTGCTTGTTTGTACCACCTCCTTTTCTATTCCCTTGAGTGGCCCTGACAATGTACATCCTCCAGGGTTTCTCTACAGGATCATTACAGCACGGCAGGTAGTTTCTCATTCTATAGGATTTTTCTAACACTTGAAACATATCTAACATATATTTCCCCATCCACTTGTGCTGGTTCACATCTAAACTATGTGTTATTTATAAAATACCCCTACATTCCCAAACATTCCTGTGAGGTATGTTAATAACCCTGGTTAAAAATAGTGCCATTTATAATCTAACCTCTATAATCAGTACACTAAAGCTGTTGTATACAATACCCCTGACTTTTGGAGTTTTTCTCACCTATTACATGATCCTTCAAACCAAATTTCTAGGAATAGAGAAATAGTTGGGGGGGGGCGGAACAAAAATGAAGGAATCAGTATTTCTTACAGTGTGGAACTGGAGAGTGCGATCTTTATGTTTTGGTCAGGATGTAGTGCAAAACACTACTACTTTCTAAAATGTTTCCTGTTTATCTATTATCCTCCACTCTATCTATTTGGATTAAAGTGCATAAGACCCTTAGAACAAATTATAATATTCTTATATTTTGCACATGTGTGCAAATTAATTTCTCAAATTAGTAGTGGAAGCTATAATAGATCTAAAAGATACACCTTAGGAGTGTAAGATGAAGTGGAGATTCAAAATCCTCAATGCATGGTTGAGTTTATGAAAGGGAACTGACTATCACAGTCCGGGTGACCAACACATTATGTGTCTAGAAATTGTAAAAGAGGAATCCATCAAAACATGTAAAATATAAACATTGATTAATTTAAATTGATGCCTAAGGGTAGCACTTTCTATATTTTACAACAAATAAATCAATAGCTTTCCTAGAGAGACAGCAGGATCAGAAGACAATCTCTCATACCTTTGATCACTACCATTGATCATTGGCTATTTTGGTTGATAAAGTCGGTGAACTGTTCCTCTTTCAGTCCCTCATAAGTCTGTGTCCCTCTTCTTTTCAAGCCCATTTTTTTCTTTTTTTAAGTGGGGGAAGAAATGGAGAGTTGGTTACATCCTGCTAGAAAACTAAATGGTTAGGCTACAAAACTGTAAGCGAGAACTCTGAGGAATGAGTGCTAACTCATAAATGCAGAACTAGTCATAATTTAAAAAGGAAATCAATTAGCATGTGGATTTTAATACATAGCAAGAATTAAAAGCTATCATTACAGATATTTAAAGAGAAAAGAAAAAGATTGTGAAGCACAATTTATTTATATTAACATTTTTATAAGAAAGCTAAAAAATTTCATTCATATCATGTTATCATAAATTTCATACTTTTATTACAACTTAAAATTTGAATAGAGCGGATAGGAAAAGCAGAAATTCTTTGCTCAAATACCAATGTAATTGGGTGTACTTTAAACGCTCTACTTACAAATGTACCTGAACTTTTCATGGTCTCCATCACCCTGCTTTCTTACATTTCTTTTTCTGCATAGGATTTATCACCTCCTAATAGACTAACTTACTCTTTATTATATTTCTTATTTACTGTCTCCCTTTCTGTTTGTGCTTTTAGTATTTTTCTCTTTTGGTTTTTATTGTTTATTTCTTAAGTTTCTTGAGGAGAGGGATTTTTTTGCTAAATAAATAATCTTTCCCATTTCATTGAGTGATATATTCTAGTCATGGAGAATAATATCTGTTAAATGTACATTGGGATGATTAAAGGGGTTATAGAAGCAACATTAGTTCCTTTAAACTTTGAAAGATTTTTAAAATTCTTCTTTGTCGTTTTCTAAATTAAAAGTAGAAATAAGAAGGTAAAATCGCCTTCTTAAACAGTGTGGTTTCAGCATCTTCCCTTCTCTCTCATTTATTTATTTATTTAGTGATGCTGGGATGGAACCCAGGACCTTTTGCCTCTTAGGCAAGGGCCCTGTCTCTGAGCTGCATCTCCAGCCCCTTTTTATTTTTATCTCCTTAATTGCTGAGTCTTTGCATCCTCCTTGGCTACTTCTATTAACATAAATACCTGTAAGAAATAGAAGTCATCTTCACACGGGAAGAGATTTTCCTGGTCTGGCTCCTTAATATTCACATTGATGGTATAGGCTTTGTATTATCAATATTCTGAAATCTGCCAACTATCATTTGCCTGCTATTTTAGTCAGTATTTTCATCGCTGTGATCAAAGGACCTGATATGAAAAACACAGAGGAGGAAAAGTTTATGTAGGGTTCATGGTTTCGGAGGTCTCGGTGCACAAATGGCCAACTCCATAGCTCTGGGGCCAAGGTAATACAGAACATCATAGCAGAAAGGCATAATAGAGGAAATCAGCTCAGGACATTGCCACCAGAAAGCAGAAAGAGTGCTCCACTCATCAGGGACAAAAATATAAACCCCAAACCCACACCCCAGTGACCTACCTACCTACAGCTACCACCCAGTTAATCCATATTGGTGGATCAATCCACTAATCAAGTTGTACATCTTATAAACTAACCTTTTCTCCCCTGTTCCTACATTGTCCCACACACATGATCTTTCAAGGGACATTTCAAATATAAGCCATCATATTTGCCTTGAGTTCATTCTCATAAAAAACAAAATATGGACTTTGAAATTCAACAAATGAATTCCACAGAGACTTGCCTCCTGTGATAGTTAATCTGAAATGTCAGTTTGACTGGATTATCGATTGGCTAGGATTAAGAGGCTTCTGAGCAACTCAGTGAGAGTGTTCCTAGGAATGATTGGCAGGTGGGAAAGCAAACTGAGGAGGAGACCCACTCTAAGTGCAGGCAGCACAGTCCTGTAGGTTAGGGACTAGATGGAGTAAAAGTTGGAAGAACAAGGATGCGGCTTCAGGTGCAAACTCAATTCTTTTTTAGTGGGTTATTTGATTTCTGCTGTGATCACCTAAGGACATCAGACTCCAACTTCTTCATTCTTCCAAAGTGAACTTTAACCAGTAACTCTCCAAGGAGTTTCCAGGCTTTTGGTCCTGAACTATGGCTACATACTTGTTCACTCTTGTTTTGAGTTCCAGCTTTTGGACTGAGCAGCCATTGATTCTTCCAGAAATCCAGCCTGTAGAAAGCCATTGAGAGACTATCCAGTTTCTGGTTATGCAAGCAAATCTAATTTCATTTTATAATCATATAAAATATATACAAAATATAGAGAGATATATTTCCTGTTGATTCTGTTCTGTAGAAACTCTGACTCTCTTTTCTCCATTTCAAAATTCCCATTGCGACTCAGAGGAGTATGACATTAACCTTAGGTCCAATGGTAATTGATGACTTGACAAAGTTGGTCACGGTGGCACTAGTTCTCTTGATTGTTCCAATTTTGGTGATATGTTATCTTACAGACAAAAGAAATATGAGAAAGTATTTTCTGGATCATCCAGGAAAAGGTTACATTTTTTCCCATTCACTGGGCATGGAAATGACTGCCTGAAATGTTTGAAACTGTGGCAATCAGCTACCATCATTACAGGGAGAGTGTCAAGATACCACCATGTAGGTGACTCAGCTAAGCAACCACAGAACTACCTCACCTGAGCACTTTTTGCACTAAGATAATGTGTACTTATTTGTTGTTGAGTCAGGATTTTCTAACACAGATTTAGTCCTTAGCAAATAATCACCATAAGATTTCATTGTAGAGGAGTTTGTTAAACAACTTCTAGTAACATAAATTTGAATAGACACTCTGGAGAACTACTTTGCACTTAATCCAAATTTCAGACTCATGAGAAAAAAATGAGTATGACAGAGTGTTTTCAACAATTCTCAAAACGTGCAATCTGGAGAACTGTCCAGTTTTGTGGGGGCTACTTTGACCCTTGGTTATGAAAATATCTATTCTGTTTTCTTGTCCAGATAAAGCAAAGATTTCAAAAATAATGAAATTTTAGTGCTGACAACAACCAGAGATACTAAACAATAAAATGCTTTAAGATTCTTAACAATAACTTTAAAATGAATATTATCAGGATGTTCACCTTAGGCCATTATATAACCCACTAGATAATTATCTTTTTACATTGTTTAATTTAATGCACAACCATGAACTATATTTGATCCCTTTAAGACCTTTCAATTCGGGATAATTAGGGTTGCATATCTGACTTCATCTAGGAAAACAGGATAAAATATTTCTCAAAGATTTCCATTCAGGATAAAGAGGCCATTGGTAGAGAGGATAATGTGATAGGTAAAGAGAGAATGTGCAAAAAGAACAGGCTGGAACTATAAGAGAGGGAGGAAAGAGAACTGAGCTTCACTTGCAGTTTTCAAACTGGGATAGTCTTTTAACATGTGAACCATTTGTGCTGCAAAAAGAGAAAAGGAGAAGAAGGATGGAAAGAAATTCACAGTGCTTTAAATTCTACAGCACCAATTTTTCTGTGCATGAAGAATGCTTAACCAAACATAAGCAAGTAGATCATATATTGTTTCTACATACTGCTGTGCTAGTGAATTCATTCCTGATCTGAATGGCAAGAGCAAATTCATGGGGAATGAATAATAGCATGACATAGTTAATTAATGCCAGTTGAATTCCAAGCCTCTTAGGCAATCATGCCAAATTGTGCAGTGTGATAGGGTGTTTTTTATGTGACAGTGGTGTGTTGGGGATTGATCTGCGAATGTAAAGATGGTATCAAACTGCAGGGCCAGAACTAACTGCTCAGCATTATTGTCCTCACTTGAATTACGGCTTTTTGATCTGGCAAAACTGCCACAAGACTTAACATTTCTGAAATGCTCTCATAAAATGGAATTCTGAAATAACTAGCTCATCAATCACTGGCATTCCATGCTGCTTCCTAGAATTTGAAACACACATGCAAGTATTTTGAATCTTCTTTGTGGAAAGAATCCTTTTTAAATGCCTCATTTTATATAATCAGAAACCAGGTCTAAATGGCCAGGTATGAACATCCTATTTTCAATGTATTCAAAGGATAATTGAATGAAATAATTAAGAAGTAGAAAAACAAGGGAATTCTTTTAGAATAGTTGTTTAGATAACATACAGGCAAGACATCTCAATTATATATTCATTAAGTAGTTATGAGTATATTATTTTTCTCTCCTGCCCATTTCAAGCTAAGCCTATTTAGTAAATGTTTCATGCATCCTGGAGAGGATGTATTTATTCTCTGTTGTTTGCATGTACTCTGTAATATTTTTTAAAAAATTTAACACATGAATTACATAAAGATTATTTTTGTATGTTTGTTCTAAGACTGATAAGAAATATATTCTTATATATGTAGACTATATCAATATTATATACAAGAAATTTCAAAATTTTAAAAACTGGTACTGTATAATGTGAAGCATATTAATGGTAGTTCTCTGTTCTATTCAGATATTTTGTTAATAGATTCTTCACTGTGACAATTTATAAAACATTTTTTCTTGAATGCCACTTTTTCTGATCTTATCATATTTATTTATTTATCCTTTTATTTAAAGAGAGACAGTGAAAGGGAGAAAAAGTCAATTTTATTTTTCTCACCTAGTTTTTTTATTATTCTCTACTTAGCTGTGTATATGGTGCTAGAGATGGAACCCAGGTCCTTGCACATGCTTGGCAAGTGATCTCCAACCCTTTGATTTATTTTCATATGGGTTATGTTTGTCTGCTATATTCATGCTTTTTCATTTGCTTTATATTGCTCTGATCACTTTAAATAAGTTTAACATAGTTGGTTAAAAGAATTAAAAGAAGTCATATCATTGTTAATTCAAGTACATTTTTCCTTATGACTAATGCTTTTATTCCATTTATGTTTTGCTTAATTTACAAGTTTATATTTTGTTTAGTTGTAATCGTTGCCATATCAGCATTTTATTCTTTTTTTATATCTCAGTTGTATAAATTATATAGCTGTTTGCGTATGGGTACTATGCCTCTGCAATTTAACAAGACCCCATCTCAAAAAAAAAAAAACCTAAACAATTACTTTTGTATACTAGAACTTAGTGTGTCAGGGGTTATTTCTAGCACAAATTATTAATTTATACTGGAATTCTTTCATACTACGATGCTGGCACTAATAAATCCAGTGTAGTTGCTGAAAGCCCAGCAACTGGGAAGGCCGTCCAGAGAATGGTAAGTTAGAGGCCAGCCTGGGCAACTTAGGAAGATCTTGATGTCTCAACTCGCACACCATCTGAAAATGTCTTTTAGTTTATTTTATATATTTACAATGACTTGTTTCGGAATGTCATTTCAATCCATTATTCTTTTCCTTGGAAACACTGTAGACTTGAGTCCAGTCTACAATAATTGCCTTGGAGAAGTCTAAGCCTCTGCTAATTATTTTATTCTTTATAGGTGACCTGCTTCTTTCTGCCTGAATGCCTTTGGCACATGTTTTTTTTCGTCACTTATAATTCAATAATTTCCACAGGATATGGTTTGGTTTTGAATGTTCTTTATTAACTTTTCTGGGAACAAATTGAACCTTGTCAATGTGTAAATTCAGCTATTTTCCCATTTCAGAAAAGTATTTATCTTTGAGTTTTTTTTCTATTCTATTTGTTCTGCTTTCTGCATCAGGGAAGCTCCAATTTTCCATGTTTCTATTCTGAAAATCCAGTATTTCTTTCACAACTCCCTTTTCCTGTTTTGTCTTCAGCCTGTGTGATCACCTCAGGCCTGATACCTTATCTTTAGGAACAATTCTGTCTCCACCCCTGTTTCCAGTGACTCCATGGCACTGCAATGGCCCCTGTCTTCTCACTTTCTTTCCCAGCCACTGCTAGCTCTCTTACAGCCTCAACCACTTTCTGATTATATCTCTTCTTTCTCAGATCCTGTGAGCCACTTGATTTCCTTCATCCTTGATGCATTGATCTTCTAATTTCTTTCAGCACTTGGTGAGTTGTTTTCTAAATCTTTCTTCTAATTTTGTCCCCGTATTGTACTGTCCAAGTGTCTCTGCACTGCTGTGTTTTTCTTCCATTCTCTCTCTGTAGGACAGTTGAATGAGACTCATGTGGATTCTCTTTTCTCTTCCCTCTCTGCCTGGGGACAATTTTCTTTAAAACTAGTTTTCAGAAATAGAGTCAGTAGGCTCTCTGTGTGACTTTCTGTTTTCCTGAATGGCCAGATACGGACAGTTTATATTATTATTTTTTCTGTATTTCATACACCTGAAAAGAGTAAGAAGGGAACATGAATTGTTTTTAAGAGACTTATATTTTCTAGGTCTTTTCATTATCAGGCGACAAATTTCCTAATCAGAGCTATTGTATCCCTTTATAAAAGGGCCTCAAATTTTACCGTCTACACTCAGTGCAGAAAGAACCTGGACGGGCCTTAGTGCAAAACCTTAGCCTTCAGTATTTCTCATAGTATAAAGATCTCTCTCTCTCCTCTCTCTCCACTTCATGCCTCCATCTTCCTTCTTCCTTCCTTCCTTCCTTCCTTTCTCTCTCCCTTTCTTCCCTTCCTTTCCTTCTTTCTCTTGTTTTCTTCCTTCTCTTATCAACTGAATATTGATTTTAAAAAATCCATCCTAGAAGACTCCCTGAGATAATCTCTAACATTTTTGTCCAGAACAGAAAAATCAAAATCATGAAATAGATAAAATCCGGATTTATTATCCACTGTGTGGTAAATATCAGCAAAATATCTGATAATGTGTTAATTTTGGGAAGGGACACCTATAAGTGGTTGCTCAAACACCTTGTGTGGTCTTGTAACTAAGAATGTCAGCTCTATCCCATGTCACTCAGTTCAAATCTTAACTTTACTCTTTTTTTGTCTGTTTAAACATGGGTGAGTTATTTAACCTCTTACTTATCTTTATGTATAAAACCCTATGTACCGTCTTGAAGCGTGTCTATTCCTTCAGGTATTAGGGTCTCTCTGAAATTGGGGAGAAGGAATGACTAGGAAGTCAAGGATGTGAATTGGGGAGGTATAAAATCACACCTGTTATAGAGTATAGGGGAACTAGGGATTAGGGGGGAGTAGGTTATTCTGTTAGGACTAAGGAATACATAGAACTGGGGTGCGGGTAGGGTAAAGACTTGTGGTGAGAATGAGAGAAAGATGCTTATATTTAGGTGTTGGGGTCTGACCTTTACTTTATCAGCTGCCCTGGATCTTGTTGCTGTTTGCATAAGCTCCTTCGGGAGGGGCTGCTAGATTGTGCATTGTTAAGCTTAAAAAACAGGGTGTGGACATGGGCTTCAGACGTTTGGCATTGGTATCACCTGCCGATTACTCTAGATCCTTCCAAAGGCACGTAGAGATTTATTGGTCAAACCTGTGCCTCCGAAATCCAGGTGTGGCAATGAAGGAGCTAATGTAGAGAGGCCTCAAGGGGGCGGGGCGAAGGCCCTTAAAGAAGAGGCTCGGCCAGCAGTCGGCAGTTCTGGCCTCTTTTAGGAAGAAAGCTCTCGCACTTTTCTGCTGCTCCTGGTGTCCCTGCTCTTTGGGAAGATGAGCTCTTGCCAGCAGCCGAACCTGCCTATGCCTCGATCCTGAACTTCTCAGCTTCCAGAACTGTGAGTAATTGCTGCCCATGTTTGCAGCGTTGCCTTGACTTGTTTGAGATCACCCAGTGTTAGGCATTTTGTCATAGCAGCACAAATGGACGAATAGACTAAGACATTTATGTTGCCTTGAAAGAGAGATGTAAAGCATGGATATATAAAAAGAGAAGTAAAGTTTGGATAAAGAAAGACCGTTTCGGGTCTCTGGCCTGTGGTTTTTCTTATCCCCAACCCGTCCATCAGGTCAGAACCCTGCTGGACCGGGATATTTAGGGATTACCAGAGTACAGTGGAGGAAGAGGTTAGCTATTGGTTAGAGCTAACAGAGATGTTCAAATATTTAATAAGAAACAAAAATATCCCTACATAAATAAAATATTCCTTATGGAAAAAAACCCTATGTAATCATTTTCCTGTATCTCCTAGGAATTTTGTGAGGCTGAGCTTCTTAGAAAAACTTATTTTCATAAGCCAAGTAAGTGATTGATGTCAGTAATGCAGTTGTCAATAATCATTCAAAACTTAGGATTTTCTTCATAATGTCTGTTTGTATACTTAATAGAGGGCCACAAAATTACTCTCCCTGAAGACACTTGTAAAATACTGTAGATCTGCACATTCAGTGTGTTGGGTCACATTATAAAAACTAGAAATGAATTCAATTTAATTTGAAGAGATGTAACAAAACATGAAATAATAAAACATTCTGAGAAGAGTAATGGTATCTCATTGCATACAATTCATATTGATTGCATTTCTTTTGGCTATTGTTGTCTCAGCTGTGAATACCCAGCTGCATCTAACAGAAACGTTCACTTTTTCTGCCTGTTATTCAGCACCTGCTAAGGTGTGCTTATTTTTCTGAATAGTGAAAAAATGAATTAAAATAAACATGAATACAATGCTATTTCTACCATATAATTCCACTTTAAGTGTATTTTAAGTGACTATGTTATCATTTATATTCCTTTTGTTTATGGATGATTATTATAATGATACCATTGTTTAGGACAGTTTTTATAAATGTTCCTTGGGAGCATGATCACTATTTTCTAACATCAGTTTCCCATGGTAAAAAAAGATAACATAGATGTTTTCTTGTGCCAGAATTGATTTTTATAGATCGATTTGGTCTGAAGACCAATTAGCTTTATGAATATTTCACTTTGTACCATACAGTGAGCAATCTATCTGGCTATATTGTCATAATCAAGCATATTATAAAGATTTCACTTCAGTAAATGAAATGGGGGTGGGATTGCAATCGTTTGGCAACATAGCCAATGTTTTTATTGTCCTCTTAGGAGACTTAGTTTTATGGGGATAATACTGTTACCAACCTCATTTGGTTGTTAGTGATCGTAGATAGAACGTAGTCTTTTAGACAAGTGGCCAAATGTTTGAACATTCTTATTGCAACTTTTACTGAGGATGTGGAAAACTTCTAATTATGTGAAGTGTATTTTACTCATACAAAAAGGCAGAACATGAAATTCAGTAAAATTTTATAAATTGATAACTTACTCATGCAAGAAAACCTGCCAATACACACCTGACTCTAATTCTCCCTTGAGGCTGCTATTCTTTTTAAACTAGAAGGTATCAGATTTTTTTTCTTGATTTGATTCTCTAATTTCATCTTTGTCATTGTGCTACATTTGATCTGAAATTGATTCGAATGATTTGCAGTTCAAAGATTATTCTGAAATGTATGGACATAAAATATATGAAGCAATTTTCTGAAACTTCTCAAACTGATCAATTTCTTTTTTTATATTTTAAGCAACAACTTATTTTTAAAGTATCTGATTGTTAAAAATAATGCTGGTCCAAAAATACTCACATATATATGTTTTTTAAAATTACAGATAAATCATTTTTGTAGGACTTAGTTAAACTAAATGGTCAACTTCGCTCCTCTAAAAACTGATTTGGAAGTTTATGTAAAGTGTAGAAGCCAAAAGTTTAAAAAAATAGCACATAATAATTCACTGTATTAGCATAAATGTGTTATAAATTAGGATATAAATGTATTCCATGATTGAATAGTCAGTTTCAGATTTAAATTAAGTATAATGGAGACTACAGACAGTATAATTTGTTTTCATTCCCATAAACTGCAACCTATGTCATTAAACACATGCCCACTCACAACTCACACAGCTCACTCATAAACATTTAAATGTAATTATAAATGTGTGGAAAATATAAGAATAGTAATACTACATATATTTTTGAATTTTTTATTGGCAAATGACATATTCTGGTTGAAAAATATTAAATTCTAAGTTTTGTGGTGTAATATATTTTGAAAATACTTAAGTTCGGTTTCTTTTTAAAAGAATGACCCTTAAAAAAAATAAAAAGAAACATCTGGGACATTTGAGGATTTTGTCTTACAGCTCTGAGATCTTGACTGGAGCACCACCAACTTTCAAAGGAAACCATAGGCTCAGTCCAAATAGCTGGAAGAGAAAAGAGAAACTCACCCATTCTCAAAATGGCCCTCACATAATCACTTACATGTTTGTAGGGTGCTGTCTGCACTTTGTTACTAAGAACATAGAATCAACAGCAAAACTAAGGCTTATTTTAATTTATTATGTGAATATGGATATGCATAAAAATTCCTAAAGCTTTCCAGAGCTAAGAAAAAAGTAGCTATTTTAGCCCTTTTTCTTTTCCACAGTGTTCTAGATTTATTTCAATTATTTCCTATTATTTAAAAGAGTATATTATTGAAATCTATTTTAATTAAATTCTTCCATGTTAATTTCCCTCTCTAAATTGTAAATAATTTGACAATAGGGAATTTAGTTAGTTCATATCTGTATCATCTCATATAGAGCTTTGCAAATATAATTATATGCTCCAAGTTAGTGAGGAATAGATAAATGCAAACAAAAAATATTTCTTCTTGGTCACTTGTTATTTTGTTTTTTCTGGTAATGTTCTTTTTACTTTTAGCAGGTTATAAACAGTTCTGGGCAAGACGTGTGCCCACTTATAAACTAGTTTGAGTAACTTCACTGGATTGAAATTGCACAATTATTTTTGCTTTCTATCTGAAAAAAATAGATGATAGATTGATCGACATGTAGATAGATCGCCTTTCTTACTTACATGTCTGGGCATTTGTTTCCTTGAGTTTCATTTGATTTAGATAGCATATTAATTTTGTTGGCTTATTAAATGGTTCTTATCTATTTTGGTTGATATTTTAATGATTAAACTTTGTTACAAATTTTAGCAATATATTCGTAAACTTTGTTTGGGATATTAAATAGTTTTCATTGCTCAGTGTGTTAGTTTTTTGGCACTGCAACAGAAACACCGGACAAGAAGAACTTAGAGGAGGAAAGATTTATTTTGGCTCCTGATTTCAGAGGTCTTAGTCCGTGGTTGACTGACTCCCTTGCAGAAAAATCATGATGGAAGCTCATGATGGAGGAAAGCGTCTTAGCCATGCCATCCAGAAAGGAAAGAGAGAGAAAGGAGCCAGTGACAAGATAAACATTTTTAGGGCATCCTCTCCAATCACAGGTCCCACTTTCAACTAGTCCTTTCAGTTATGAGTGGATTAATCCACCAGTGATGTCAGAGCCCTCCTGATCCAATCACTGCCTAAAAGGCCCAATACTGAAACTTGCAGCATTGGGGACCATGCTTCAACACATGAAATTTGGGGAGACATTCCAGATCCAAACTATAACACTCAGTAAAAGACAAGACTGCACTGCTCTGGGAAAAAACGTTCCTTTTTCAACCACCTAGGTAGTTTTCATTCAGGTTAAACAATTAATTTTATAAAAGGAACATATTTATGTATTTCTTAAAACATTTATATTCAGTATGCTATATGAGTATTTAGTTTCAACTAAAAATACAAATTTCTGAGTTAAAGAGAATTGTCACTCTCCTGGAATTCTTACAGTGGGATTCTAATTCCAGAATGGCTGTTGGATTACTCTGATTCCTCACATGGGTACCGGCTATGGATCTTACTGATTTCTTTTGTAGGTCTACACATTTTTGTGGTTTTCCTGGACAATACTTTAAATTATTTGAATCAAAAACATTTCTCACCATACACGAAAATACTAATTCAGTTTGACTATCACAACTGAAAATTGTGTGTCCATTAGGAGTTTTGTTTTAAAGATCTTATTGAGCTTAGTCTTGTTCGACTGCCTTCTTTATATGTAATCTATCTCTGTGTATTTGGTATCTGGTACCTGCCTTGGTACAGCATTATGTCTCCCTGCCTTATACTTTCTTTGAGTTTTAGGGAAGTACTCTTTCTTTTCACTTTTAATTTGGAGTTTAAAAAAGCAATGGGAAGAAAGTGATAGCAAAGCCCACCCCATATCTTTAAATGATGGAGCCATCATGAGAAGATTGGGCCATAAAGATTTAGTGCCAAATGTTATCTCATAGCAATAAAGATATAAATGTTATGCCTATATAACATTTGAATTAAAAAATCTAGAAGATTTACTTTGTGGACTTTTTAAAAAAGTATGTCGTTTGGGGGCTGGAGCAGTGGCTCAGTGCTTAAGGCGTTTGCCTGGCATGCATGAGGATGTGGGTACAAACCCCAGCAAAACGTACACAATGAAGTGTTGGACCAATGGAAGCCACATGAAAAACTAAAGGATACTGATTTTTTCTTTCTCTCTCTCTCTCACTGTCCCTCTCTCTTAAAAATATTTTAAAAATAGGTTGTTCCACCCTTAATATCAGTTTGCACCTTCAGACATGAAGTTTGCCCACACTAAGGTGTCAGACTTCAGACCACATATTTAAGTATCTCCAACCTATTTTCATCATGACTCCTATTCCATAAATCCTCACTGACATTTCTAAGTTCTTCAATTTCCTAGAGGAAAAACCACAAGGAATGACTAAACCAATTAACCAATTAATACATTGTCAAATAAATACATTATTATTAAATAAAATAGTTTTAAATAACAAAGTTTTTAAAAACCCAAAATTTGTCATATATAATTCAGTAGTAGCATTTATTGGTCTACCTTTTCTGACTATATTGCAAGAGGCTTGTGAGTAGGGACTATATTCTAATGTTTTATGAATCCCTAATGATAATTTCTTGGAAAAATAATAGAATTCAAAATACTTATTAATTAAATTGGTGGTGCCCAATATGGAGTGATTTTTGCCTGCAAAGGAATATTTGACAATATCTGGAAATAATTTTGGTTGTCACAACTGAGGAAGGTTGCTACAGGCAGGGGTGGTGCTAACCCTTGGATAATGCACAGTACAATCCCCACAACAAAATATCATGTTGGCCCAAATGTCATTAGTGCTTGTCATTGAGAAGCCATAAATTAAATTATGTGTTCACAATCTCAAATTGTTTTATCTAGCTATAGTTATCAGCTTTCATAAATTACCCTAACCACCTCAATGATAATATCTAAAAACTGTAGTATGGCATTTGTGATATATTAAAAAATATCAACTTCTTTACTGAAATTTTAAAATAACTTCCAATTTATGGAGCAACTAAATTTTTATTTGAGCAGTTTAAACCTAATAGGAAATGAACCCACATGTGGCCTGAGTACTAGTTAGTAACTGTCTTGTCTGGAGAGTTCTGTTTAGAACAAAATACAGATTAAGTTAATAATGCTTCTGAGTATTATTGAAACTTGGTTTCAATTTTAACAGCCACAGAAGTATCCAGTCCTGATCCTGACCTGGCTTAAGTGCCATTGATTATGAGAAGCAGGGATCAAAAGAAGGTGAATGGATTCTTTTAAAATCATCATCACTATTGTATCATCAGTGTCAATAGCAGCCTCTCCTGCCAGCAGGTCAGCATCAGTGTCTTTATTCTGGAAGGACAGCTTATAAATTAAGCAGTTGACCTTTATGTCCATCAATCAGCACTGGGCCATCCAGGGCTGCCAAAACCATTAACTCTGAGAAGTGGCCACTTCATCGAAGCACAGATGCAGTATTTATAAACCTTATATTGTTGCCTTTGCTAAAACCTCAATGACATTGTCTATATATCATTTTCTTCCCATCCATTAAAAGGCAGGAAATGATAATCAATAGCCTAGAACATTAAACATGAACAACTCAATGACTTAGAAGTTAAAAGGTACACAAAATAAAAATTCAAAGCAATATGCCCATTTTACAACTTTTTGTATCAGGGAACAACAAAAGATTGGGAGTGTACAGCCTTTAATGATGCTTTTCCCCATTTTTAAATAGCATAGATGATGAAACAAGATCTTGAGAAATCAAGTCACTTCTACCCATTCATCAAATAGCCAAATATATTGAGTGACTCTAACTACTCATGCTCCTGTTAAATGGTAATTGCATTCTCTACTAAGTCCTACATAACTGAGAATCTTAGTTATGCAGTAAATATTGTCATATTTAAATTACCCTCTTTGGACTTGACAAAATAGGAAATAATCCTAACCTCAAGTGATATTATTATTGACATAAATAATATCCTAGCTTCATGTTTGAAAAACGTCTCTCATTTGACACAATTCCTGCCTGCCTAGAGGACACTTATGAGACACAGAACAGATCAGGCACAGATGTAGCTCTCAGGGAGTTTGCAGACAACTAATAATAGGAAAGATGTTTGTAGAATATAGGATCCCACTAAGAAAAACAAGGGTACATTCAAGTTAGGGTAACTGGGGAAGGGTTTATTTGCAGGTAGACTTATCAATGTGGGGACTATGTGTAAAGAAACATAAGGTTAGTGGGGGAAGTAGAAGCCTAACGAAAAATACCAACCCTGGTCGGAGTGTAGGGAGGAAAGAGAATTCACTCGAACTTAACAATGAGGACTATCAGAGTGGCTACCTTAAAAATACCACTTTGGGAGAATTACTATGCCAAATTTACTGTCTAGTTTCCCTTTAACTTCTACCTGGGTTCCGGTTTGATTATCTATAACTAGAACCCAAATAGATTGAGAGAAGCAGTAAAAGAGTATTTGCCATGAAAGTTTTATTTTTAATGTGCTTGTAGATTTTCTGAGGGTTTTTAATTTTGGCATTGAATTTGAGTAGCAATATTACTTACTATACTAGTTCAGTGGCCAATACAACATACTCTCCAGATTATCTTGTAGGAATGAAGAATTTATTCGATGCTAACTATCTACTTTCTTCAGCTCTCAGACTTCACTGGAGATTACCCTGCCTGGAGAGATTCAATTTGTCCCTTATCCAATAATTTATTAATGTGCTTCTCTAAAACCCTGTCCCACTTTCCCCCAACTCAGCACAACTTGGAAGAGTCATCAGACTAGATGCCCATGTATTTCAAACTTCGTATGTACGACCCCACGACTGTATCCAAGTTCAACTTCTCCCTCTGATAAACTGTGCTTCCTCCCTTTTTTTTTTTCCTCCTGAAAGTTGACCTCAAGAGAGCACTCCCTAGTAAATTCCCTTCATGTAGAATACATCTCAGAAATCTGCTTCCTGGGGAGCCCAACTAGGAACAATAAGTGCCAGCAATTGTCTGAGAAAACAGAGAAGGGATCTGCTTTTGTAACCAGATCACCAACTCCTCTGCCAGTAAGGACTCATCACTGACAGTTAATAGTAACAACTGTCCATCACTATTAGCTCCTGGCACAAAGTACAAGTGTGATTAATAAAACTTTCTCTTGGGACAGTATATGTGTAGAAGGAATTACATTAGCTGCTCAGAGGTATCAGGTGTATAAGAAATATAGGGTGAGCTGGCTGAAAAGGGAACTGAGTCCATGAGCATGCTAACAGTTATTGCCTTAGGGAACAAAGGAAATGACCAGAGTAATTAATGGACAATTGAAATATAAAAGGAAAAAATCTCAGAGAACTTGCAACATAAAGAAATGTTTGCTTTCTACTATTGCAATCATAGGAAGCTGTGACTAAGGGCAAGGCTCTTAGGAGTGAAAGAATTTTGAGAATGGTTTAGCTCTCAGCAGTAAGCAGTTCTGCTATTCTAAGGCTAAGGCCATCATTAGGAAAGAAGGTGACTTGGACACATGGGATATTAGGAACACTAAATTCCCCTGAACACTGAGAGCAGATAAAGTGACTTACTCCATTTTGTGTAAAGCTGGCTGTCCTCCCTTGCTTGAAGACAGTGGAGAGGCTTCCCTTATGCCAGTTAAAATAAGCTCAGCCTTAGGATATATCCTTTCTTGGTCATTCTTGGCCAGGTAAAGGAGCAAGTGAACAATACCCCAAAGAAACTCTAGGACTTAGTACAAGTTTTCATGGGATGGGAAACTAAAAGTGCTTGAAGAAGGAACATGTTTGGGGGAAGAAAAGAGGCAAGAAGCATAGTCACCATTTTGGCAGGATTCATTTAATCTCACTGTCAGGAGCCCACATTAGGTCTGTTACACGTTGGGAACAAGAGGAAAGATATTTATCATTCAGGTATATTTGCAGTCTCTTGATACTCTCTTGCCCAGTTTTGATGGTGGGTAGCAAATGTAATAACCCTAGCTTAATAAAGGACATCATTGTGAAGGGCTCAAATTGCACAGTGTTTAGGGCATGTACCATCCTGCTTAGATCAACAAAAACCCTAGTTAATGTAGAGGGGAATCTAGAATGGATTGCAGGGTGGTGGTGGCAGTGTAATGTTTGCAGATCCAAGACTATTTATAGAAGTAGCATCTATAATTTTTCTCAGTAAATCTCTTCATCCAAGATTTCTTAAGGGAGAGTGGCTCAGGAAGATCAATGTTCATTTTTCCCTGATTTACATAAGATTTTCCATGTGATAGAAGGAGTAGAGTTCTCCCAAGTCCTCGTTCAGGCTGTTGGAGAACTGTCAGTACACAGCTAGCCCTCATCTGCCGGTCCACCCTGGGGTCCTCAGGGCTGCAGATAGGAGCTTTGATCAGCCATGTATTCTTCCTGCAGGAACTCACATTTGATAATCACTGCAGATCTATGAAGATCCAGAGTCATCATCCCAATTTGGGATAAATGTGAATAGCTACTCCAACCTCAGTTGGTTTGGCTGGTGTCTCCAATGAGGCTGTAACAGCTCATCTTTTCCCTCTGCTTCATTTATGACCAAAGGAATTGAGCCTAAGAGCTGCCTTGTACAAAACTCCTGAACCCTAATATCCTTGATAATCTTTTCACAAGGAAACCCAGCTTCCAAGAGATGAGAAGATGCTTATTTATTCCATTAGGTGGAGACATAAGAGAGATTCTTAATCTTTCTTTAAAAACATATTAGGCATAAAAAACTATAAATAATTGTTAGTCTGCTTTCCTTTAAAGTACTGTACTAGCCCAATTTCCATTTTCTCAAAATGAATGCTTAGTACTTAATTAATCCTATTTCATTTTGTATTGTTTCTAGTTTACTTAATGAGATACATTTGAATTTACGAGTTTCATATTTTATGTATGGAAATTTTGTTCACACAGACAAATAGAGATTAAATTAGATACTTAATAATTTCATCTATCATTCTCTCAAACTGCTCCACTATTCGTTCTATTCCTAAAGTTCAGTTTTCAATGACTTTCTTCAAACATATCATAACTGAATTTCAAATGGAAGAATTGAATTCTATAGAAATGATGTGCAGGAAATAAAAATTTAACAAGTTGGAACAATGGAGAGTTAACAAATAATTAAAAAGTTATCCCTTCCTATGTTTACCTTACTTCTATGCTTTATTTCATTGCTATGTTCATATTAATTTTTTATTTCATATTCCCATATAAAGTATCTCTCACTCAATCTCTACTTTTGATATTCCACTTGTGTAAACAGCATTTGATCATGCTGCTCACTAGCATGTTAAAAATAAGTGCGATTTTTTTTTTGTTAGGAATAGAATAGATTTTAGGCAAGTGTGTGGCAAAACTGAAAATTTAATCAACTATGTCTGCAAGTTGTTATAACTTAAAACAGCTTTTCTTCTAGCACAATCTTCCTCCTAATTACTTACAACTTAGCACATTTTTTGCCATGGAAATAAATAACTTTTCTATAGTTGTACAGGACACCAGTACATTTTTTGCATTGATAATTTGTTTTATCAGTGTTGTTGTACAATCATAAATACATATACAGAAATAATATGATATACATTCGCTCCTAAACCAGTTACTCCCACATTGCCCACACCCCAGTCCCAATCTCGTTTCTTCTAATTTTACCCCATAACTGATATAAGTCTTCATATATGTGTGTGTGTGTGTGTGTACTGCATTTTACAGAATTAAGTGATTGCGTAAGTATTGTTTGGGTTCTGGGGTGATGGGGGCAAGAAGAGTTTTTCTTGAAGGTCACAATTTTAAAAATTCACTTTATTATTTATAAAGCATTTTAACACCTATCAAATACAGAGTTAAAACTGAATATTTTTGAACATTTTTGCACTCCTTGAAATATTGTACCAGTTTACCTTTGAAAATATATATTATCCAAATTAGATATATTTATTACAGTTTTTGATATTAGTAGCATTAGAAACCTGTTTTTCTTTTCTTTATTTTAAAGTTCATCTTTTCTAGTTTCTCTTCTTCTTAAACCATTGAAATATGGCTTAGCAAATTCTCTTTGCTATAATGTTCCTCCTCTATTCATTTTCTGTTTTGAATTTTGTTCATTTCTCACCCAATTTTTATTACTTCTATTTACCTTACTTTGGATTCAATTCTACTTTTTCTAATTTTCTGAAATAGAAGTGTAGATTTTTAATTTTAGATTTTTCTTCTTTTATGTATGTATTCAATGCTATAAATTTCCATGTAAGTATTGCATATCATACCTTTTAATATGTTATGTTTATTTCATTTAATTAAAAATATTTTAAAATTTATTTTGAGTTGTCTTTGACCCATGTATTAAAAGTATGTTATCCTAAAATATTTGGAGATTCTCCAGGTGTACTTCTGTTATTGATTTCTAGTTTAAAAATCATTGTCTGAGAATGTAATCTGTATAATTTCTGATCTTTTAAATGATGACACAGAATATGTTCTATCTCAGTGAATGCTCTGAGTTTGAGAAGACTGCACATTTTTCTATTGTGAGATTAGTATTCTATAAGTGTTAATTAGGTCCAGTTGATTGATGGTACCATTTAGTTCAACTGTGTCCTTAATGATTTTCTGGGTCTTTCCATTACAGGTAGAAGGATGTTTGCATCCTTAAATATAGTAGTGGATTCTACTACTTCTCCTTGTAGTTCTGTTGCATTACTTATGAGTGATATGCAACATATGGAGAAGTAATTTATCCATGGTCTCTTGGCTATAAGTTTACACTTTAAAATGGGGAAACCAATTTCTTCACGTAATTGATATTAACATCTTTGCCTGCTCAGGAATAAATAAAATTGTGATTTACAAGTGGAGTGGATTAGATATTGCCCCCTCCAAAATATATGTCCAAGTGGAAACTCACAATTTCATTTTGCTTGGAATAAGGATCTTACTAAGATAAAGATCTCAAGACAAGATCATCCTGAATTAGGTAGACCCTAAGCCCAATGACTAGTGTCCTTATAAGAGAAAGTAGAGAAAAAACACAGAAAGATAGAGGGAGAGGACATAAGAGGATAGAGGCGGAAATGAGAATGATGCTTATTGAAATAACACAGGAACACAAAGAATCACTTGCAGCCACCACAAGCTAGCAGAGAGGCAGGGATGGGATTCTGCCTCTTTAACTGCAGAAGGAAACAACCCTGAGAACCTTGATTTTGGGCTTCTAGACTCTACAATTTTGTTTTAAGTCTGTGTACTTGACTTCTATGCCTTATTCCAAACTATGTTAATACTAATTTTATTTCTTATTCTTACATGAAGTATCTTTCTCCTCCAACAAGCTTGTGTGAATCTTGCAAGCTTATGTGAATTTTCTATGGCAACCCCCTAGGAAACAAACAAATTTGGCAGTATTTCACAAATGTGTAACTCAGCAGTGAGGTAACATAAATCAGTTCAGTTTCCTTATTTCACTGACCTGAAAAAGACACACAAAAAACTAAAAATAAAAGGTGTTTGAATGTGCTTTAAGAGAAACATAATCAAGAACATTAGTTACTGAATTTTTAAAATTACTGTCTTCTAACCTCGAATCATCTTATAGTACATTGAGCTTTAGAAAAAAATTAGATTTCAATTAGGAAAGCAAGAATAACTTTTTATAATGTTCTTAGCATTGATCATCTGAATTATCCCACTGACATTGACTTATTACCAGTGTTCCCCATTAGAATATAAGCTCCATAACATGTAGGTGATATCATCTGTCTTGTTTGTTGGTGTAACTTCAATACCTAACACAGGCTCTGGAATATGATGATCACCTAATAAATATTTGTTGAATGAAAAGATTGATGCTATGATACAGTTATATATGAAAAGTTATGTCATAATATTCCAGCAACAGAGATTAGATGCAATGCACCTTTTGAAATATGGTGCAGATCCAAGGTGACCCTACCTATAGGGTTATCATCAGAAGGTCAAAGGAATTCATGGATTGCTTGTAATCAAATCTACTTAGCAACTTTCTAGCATTTTGGATGGCCACGCTAAGTACATTACCTTTTTTTTGTAAGACTCTTCTCTCCCCTCTGGCCTCAGTGAAAGAAATATAGGTAAGTGTAGTTGAGCATTTTGATAAAGAACACTATACTGCAGTTTAGGATATAACATTGATTGTTAATATTCATGGAAAATGAATCGTTCATTTGCTCTTATTTCAAGCATAGAATTCACCATGACATCAGTGGGAGCTTTTAAACAACAATATATCTGTGCCAAATAATAAATTACATTCTCTCATATTAAATTAAATGTACACATTGGAGAGGCTTAATTTTAAATTTCCATGACAAATGGGAATTTGGAGACGGAAAAAAAAAGAAGGAAAGAAACAAATTGAAATGAAGTTCAACTACAAAAAAAAAAATAAATAAAAATAAAAGCATAAGCTGAGACTCTCCCAGGGTTCTATTTCTCTTTTCTTAGTTTGTCAGGTAACAAATAGTCCATAAATTGGTAACATTAGGTTTTGCTGTCAGAATAATGCTTTATGCTTTCTCAAATGACTCCCATTGTGGTAACGGGTACTTACGTTATTTATGGTAATCAAATATACATGGAATATTTTCTACATGCAAAAGAACAGTAAGAAAAAATTACATAAGAAAGCAAATGAAATTAAATATTCTAAAAACCCTCCCCTAAAACATAACTTAGAATTTCAGAACTCTTATATTTTCTCATTAATGCTGGCATGGTTTCTAAACTGAGTTAACATGGCTACTTCTTACAATCTGGGGTGCCGGTCATTTCCCTTCTCACAGAAGTCCTGTTAAAAAATCAACAGTTTTTGAAAGGGTCAGATAAAACCTTCAGATTTCATTTTATCATCATCATAAAACACCAGTGAAAGGCACCAAATGGCGAGTCGCTACTTTTCTCTTATCTGTGTGTAGTTCTCAAAATAATCTCCCAGCTCAGGAAGCATCATGAGAATAATGCTCTCATTTCACTCCTAATAAGAATGGAAAACATCAGGTGTTTCTTAGGTCCTTTCCTGAGCCACTGCTGTAGGCATCACTGTGATTGATTTCATCCTGCAGTCTTCAGTTTACAGGAAATCCATATAAATCAACGAGAATATGGAAATTTCATACCTCCCAGGAGTAGCACATTAACTGATTCTAAATTGGAGCAAAAAAGAAAGGTCAATAGGAAAGCATCCATGAGAAACACAGGAAAAATATGCCAGACTCTGAGTACTTTCCTTGGAGGGCTACACTGTGGGTTATTTTATTTTCGACTCAAAGTGAACACCCAGAACTTGCAACCACAAATGTGAATATTTGGGAGTCAACAGAGTTACCCTCATGAGGGAGAATTTAGCCTTTTTTGATTTACATTTTTTTTCAACATATGAGAAAAGCCAGAGATACTCACTCTCCAGAAATTTTTATATTCATCTTTTCTTTTTTTGTTTTGTTTTTTGTTTATTTTGGTACTGGGGAATCAAACCCAGTGGAACTTAACCACTAAGCCACATCTGCAGCCCTTTTTATTTTTCATTTTGAGACAGGGTCTCACTAAGTTGCTTAGGACCGTGCTAAGTTTCTGAGGCTGGCTTTGAACTTGTGATCCTCCTGCCTCAGCCTCCATAGTTGCTGGGATTATGGGCATGGACCATCGCACCAGGCTCAAACAGCTTTTCATACAATTTCTGAGAGAATTCTGCTCCTGAAACTGCAGCCAATACAAGTTCAGCTTAGCTTCCCATCATGGAGAGAACTGAAAGTAGAGGAGGACTCCATAGAATGAGATTAGAGAGCTAGAAACAACTGGTACACAGTTTCTATTTAAACTTCCTCCTGGTTGTAAAGTTTTTAACCCTTTAGGATATTCCCTAAAGACACATAGTGTCTTCCAAATTATCCCTCTTACCCTAAGCTCTTTCTGAGGAAGAATCTGGAGTTATGCTTCATGAACACTATGAATTCAGGAAAAAATTAGAATTACGTGTTACTATTGAAATGACCTCCTTTTATCTCTTGGTCTGAAATTAGTGCAGCTAGTGATAAAAATCAGAAAAACAGAAAAGGGTATAAACATGCAAACTTATTTTTAGTGTTCAATACATAAAGCAGCATTTGACTTGTTGGAACAGAGTTGGACACTGGAAAAGTAGTCCTAGTGTGTCCAAAATATGTAATAAGGAACCGAGGAACTTTAAGGAAAACTTTTGCGAATGATGCCAGTGAAACTATTTTTCAAACTTGATGGAAAAAGAGAATACTTCTGGACTATGTCATTGACTACTAGATGTATATCAGAATTATTTTTAATTGGGTAATGAAATGGAATTAATGGATTAAGAAATCCATCAGAGCCATTTTTAGGATAAATGGGCAGTATCTCCGGCTTATTTGGAGGTTGTAGTAGGAGAAGGCTCTCAAATGTACTACAGATAAGCAGATAAAATGGCACCACTGTCTACCAGTACTCAGTAGTGGCCTATTGTATATGCACATTTCAATCCATAATAAACTCTCAGATGAACACCAAAATAATTAATAGGTCCACAAGACTTTCATGTACTTTCTCATTCCCCGTAAAATTATATCTTTGGACATATTTTTTTTTCATTAAAGATTGCCCTAGGTGTTCTTTTTACCTGCATTAGTTTCTGTTACTAATGAGCAGAGTTTCCCTCTAGACAAAAGTGCTGAATAATTTACATAAACAAAATATAGAGTTTATACATATTGAGCCTTGCTCATAGATGAGGAACTGTTCTAGGGACCATATAAAGAATGGCTTTGCATCTTAGAAAAAAATACTTTTAAAGGTTAGTGCTGTTATTATTATTAGTTTTTGAGATGAATGAGTTGAAGGACATACAATTGAAATATTTTGCCGGAATACATATCTATGAAGGTAGGGTAGGCTCTCAGGGAAGTTTACCTTTAAATCATTTGAACTTCATTCTACCAAGCTACTTTTCCTAGCATGTACAAACAAGTTGCTGGGGAATCCCAAGGAGTCAGGTGTTTTCTTCTTCTGTCATAAAATGAAAATGGAAAGCTTTTTTCATATCAGGATAACGTGAAGTCATAAAGCTTCTTTTTATATTGGGACAATGTGAAGTTGAGAAGAGGAAGTTTCACAACAATTGAATTTCCAAATGCCCCAAAATGATTTAGATTATAAATTAAGCTGCAGGCTCCAAATCTGGCTGAACAGATAATTTTTATAATATTTGCTTTTTAAATAGTTTCTTTCTTGTTAAAAATAGAAGCTTCTGCTAGTAAAGATATATATATATATTTATGTGTGTGGACTATGTGTAAACAAAAAATCCTCAGAAAAAATTAGTTTATCTGAAGACAAAAAAGAAAAAAAGGTCTAACATATTGATAAGAAACAAGAAAGAAAAAGTGAAAATCTGTGTCCATTCATTCTGAGAAAGAAAATACCAAAAGTAAATTGAAGCACTGAAGTTCAACATTCACTGTTTGGTAAAGACATATACATATACATTTCCCCCCAACAGCAGTCCAAGATTATTGAACATGACATCAGCACGGGTAGTATTATTCGCTGAAAGAAATGACCCATCATGGGCCATCAAGGGAGCAATGGTGGATTTAATGGGGCCATTTGAGCAGGGAATTTTCAGTCTTATTGCTGCTAATATCACACTGTGTACTGGCTTCTCCTTTATACTCTTTATATTCGGTTAACTAAAGTAGAAGAATTCAGAGCGAATAAAGAAAAGAAAAGCCACCTGGAGGGACTGCTTAGTCCTGCAAAACCTTAATAAATTGCTCAATAGCCTGTTTAAAACATACGCATGAAACTCTTCAGTAGAGAAGTGTTTTCAACTCTGCATAATACCTGTCTAACATGGTTTAGAAGAATGTCAGGAGAAAGAAGATCCACTGATGGCAAAGACAGAAGGATATACAAGGTATACATTTGTATTACTGGCTCATTCCAATCCAGCACAAGACATAAACCAGGGTGCTGAGAAGGAAGTTGATCATGACAAGATTAGTGACCAGTGCTTTTCTTCTCCGCTGACAGCTTGTGGATGCAGGATGGATTTACAAGTCCCTGGAGGACAGGAAGGCATAAACAACATTTGGCATTAGCACCATGAAGTGCTGACATCACCAGTTCAAATCATATGAGTGAGCCAGAAAATTAGAATTTGAAACTGGGTTTTGCAGTACGGTGCCATGCAGATGAAGGAATATGACAGATCTCAAAAGAGCTTGTGAACTATTTTTTAAATATTCTGATTGAGTATATTCAAAAGGAGATGCTATTGCAAATACATCCTGTGCTGTTGGGGAAAAGAGAGTTTGAATATTGGCCTTGAAATGGTAGATTAAGTTGTAAACAATGCTTCTTAATAATGAGATCCTCTGATCCCATGAAGGCAAAAGCAGGTCCTCCTAACCCCAAGATAACAGATGTATTTATACGGTGGAATCCTGCCATTGCCTGCTTGGCAGCCTCACCCTGAACAGCAAGCTGTGTCTGAGCTGTCAGGTGCTTGACTATCACCGTCAGTTCCACTCTTGACACATCAGTTATGTCTGTATTTCAAGAAAGGGCAAAAGACCGATGTTTTCGAAATGTATTTCCTGCCCTATATTTGTATTTTTGTCATCAGGTATCACGTATGTCAATATCTAGGAGAGCCATTCCTCTGCATCAAGGGAAGGGAAGCATTCTGAAACATAATCAATTTCTTTCAACATTCCCTGTGTTTTTATAGGGTAATCTTATAATCTCTAACAGGCATTACATTTTTTTTTCAAGGATTAGGTGGTTCATTTCATGAAATGAATTTACGATGCCATTTTCACCATTAGGGCTATGCACTTCAGATTTCAGAATCAGCAATAGTTACTTCAGTGTTTTCAAGGAGATAATCCATAGAAATAGTATGTTTATTTCTGTATCCTAAATCTGATTTTTGTTCCTGATGTTGAGAATCTACAAAATTAGAATGATCTGTGTTTGTATATGAACTTAATATTTTTGCTAATGAAGCTTTATTTTGTCAAGATAATATCAAGTGAAATATGTTATGTACTTTGCATACATTCAGCATAATAAATTCATTCAGTACCTGGGTTGCATTAATAGTAGCATGGGTAATCAAAAAATATTAACTGTTTACTGACAGTCTCCTATATTCCAGGAATGCAGTTAAGCAAATTATATGCAGCATATAAAGTAATGGCAAAACATTTAAAATAATTTTGGAATCAAGAATCACCCTTATATTTCCTTTGAACTATTCTCTTTCACATACATTATTTGCTTAAAGATGGAGAATTTTATTTTATTAGTCATTTTTCAGGTAAATATATGAATGGATTAAATTCTTTGTGTTCATTTTTAAAGTCTCTCTCCTCCATTTAAGAACCAGGCATTCTAGCCAGGTACAGTGGTACATGCCTGTAATCCCAGTGACTCAGGAACCTGAGGAAGGAGGATCATGAGTTCAGTGCCAGTCTCAGCAACTTAGCAAGGCCATAGCCAAATTAGTGAGACACAGTCTCAAAAATAAAATATGGAAAAGGGGCTGGGATTGTTGCTCAGTGGTTAAGTGCCTCTGGGTTCAATCTCTGGCACAAAAACAAAACAAAACAAAACAAAAAAACAGGAATTCTGAGTCAGGTCAGGCATGGTGGCACTTACCTATAGTTCGAGTAACTCAAGAGGTTAAAACAGGAGGATCACAAGTTCAGCAACTTAGTGAGGACCTCAGCAACTTAATGAGAACCTGTCTCATGTAATTATTATTATTATTACTATAATGGGACTGGGGATGTATCTCAGTGGCAAAGCACCCCTGAGTTACATCCCCAGTACAGAAACAAAAAATCCAGTAATTCTGAATAGTTTTACACTAAAACTTTTTTTTTCTAGAATGAAACTTAAACACTGTTCAGAGAATAACACTTTCCCAGCCTCTCCACGAACAATGAAATTAGAATAACTGCTCTAATGAGAAATGAAAAGGTGAGAGTGATGGCTAAGATTTTCTTTGATGGGGAGAGGTTTCAGGATACTGCTGACAAACAGAGTTGGTTATAATAATATAACACCAAAAAAATTAGAAGATTAACAATGGCTTCTTAACAAAATGAATTAACGTTTCTGATTTTGGAATATTCCCAGTGTTTGGTTTCTTCTTTTCTTGATATCACGCATGTTTACTATACACTACAAGATCTGGTTGGGTATTGCTTTCCTGCCGACTAATAGCTGGACTGTTAGAAACTTCAAGAAAGCAGGAACAGTATCAAAAGGAGGAGCCTTAGAGAATGTAGATATGAAGAAAGAAACAAAATGTAATGATTACAATAATTTCAATCTAGTTCCTTAATCATGTAAGTTTTGTATAAGTTAAATTCTATTTAAGCTATTATTTTACCCAGTATTGTCATCTTTTTTTTTTTTAAGAGAAAAGGACAGTGAGAGAGAGAAAGAGAGTATCAATTTTTATTGAGTTTTTCCTATGGCTCTTGTTGCTCTGATACTTAGTGTGTATGTGGGTGCTGGGGTTTGAACCCATGTACTTGTGTATGCCGGGCAAGTGCCATAACTGCTGAACCATCGCTCCAGCCCCTGTCATGTCTTTTTATAGTTATCTTTTCTATCTAAATTCCAGGAAAGTTTTACTACAATTTTTTTTTTTTTAAGAAAGAGGGGACAGTGAGAGTGAGAGAGAAAGAGGGAAACAATCTTTATTTAGTTTTTTGTGTAACTTTCATTGCTTGGAAACTTCCTTGTGTATGTGGTGCTGGGGTTTGACCTCACATACTTGTGCATGCCAGGCAGGCACTGTAACCGCCAAGCCACCGCTCCAGCCCGCTTTATTACAATTTTTAACTCTTACAAAAAAGAATTTCTTCTCCTAGACTATCTACCCTTATGATAGCTTGTCAATTCCAAAAACTTCCATAGTATTTTCCCATCACTGGAAGAGTATTGCTGAGAGAGTCTGGTCAATGTCTTCAAATACAGGTATTCTTGGGATGCATCAATATCTTTCAAAATCCCAGAAGACCAGCCTTCATGCTGTCATCTGCTACTTTCTATGTTCTCTTCTGGTAGCCATGCTAGAATGCATCTTCTTTCCAAACACTTATGTTTGCAACTGCAAGACTCTTTAATACCAGTAGAAAACTCATTAACTTTCTTTCATGGAAGGATTGAGGAAAATATTGTACCCATAGACAGGATGCGGTGAGAAGAATTCAGATGTTCTGTCAGTTCACTCAGGAACCACAGAAATTGTATTGGGGGTACTCTAGCACCTCTCTGACTTGGCTAAAAATGTAGTTATTATTTCTTTATTGCTTCCTTCTTTATTTGATAGTGGCAATTTTTGCTGTTTTTCATGGCTCCAGGGTATAGTTCCAGTAATGCTGGATTCCCAAAACTGTGTATAGAGTTCTACAGCCAGTGGGTATGGGGATGCTGATACACAAGAGAATCTCAATATCCAACATGTCTGATTTTTCTTTCTCTGGTAACTCAGGATGTTGGGATTTCTATGATACAAATACACATATAAATGCACATGTACGCATGAAAGCATAAATACATTTAAAAATTATTCTGAAAGTATTCTTTCAAATGTTATTGCTTGAGCCAGCCTTTCCGATTTCTCCCTGTGCTAAAAATCTTCCCTTGGCACTTTAGTAACCTAATTAATGGTTCTAAGAAATTAAAAGTCTTTCAGCAAAAAGGGTAGAGAAAACAATACTGTACAATGAAAAACATGTTGTTTGAGTCACTCAGTTAGGACTTTCAGGAGAATCCTCAAAAAACTAGGGATGAGCCCACCATAGGATCCTGCTATTCCTCTCCTGGGTATTTTTCCAGGGGATTTAGAATCAGCACATTACAGTGATACAGCAATATCTATGTTCATAGCAGCTCAATTTACAATAGCTAAATTATGGAAACAACCCAGATGCCCCTCACTGGACAAATGGATCCAAAAACTGTGGTACATATATACCATGGAATTTTACTCAGCAATTAGAAACAATGACAGTGCAGCCTTTGAAGGTAAATGGATGGCTATGGAAGAAATTATGCTGAGTGAAAGCAGCATAACCCAGAGAACCAAGGGTTGAATGTCTTCACTCATCTGTGGAGGCTGGATCTAGACTCTGGCCATTGATAAAAGAGGTCTAGTATCATGTTTTAAATCTGGATAAGGTGTAATGTCATACAACCTAATACATTTTTAGAGATGTTTGGGGAAGGGGAAGGGAGAGGTAAGGGTGGATAATTGGGGGGAGGCTCTTGGGGATAAAACTGATTTTCAGAATCTATATGTATATTATATTATTTTGTTAAAAAAGTGAATATATGCATATCATATTGTTACTTTATATGCATTTATGATTGTACAATAACTCAATTTCTTAATTAAAAAAGAGCTAAAAAAAGAAAAAAGCATGTTGTTTATGTTTTCACAATATTGTTTTATCACAACAAATATCCAAATTAAACTTTTATTTTTTTAGGATATGTTTCTAGTATTACATCCTCCAATTTAGGTGCTACAATAAAAAAGAAAAGTCAAAGCACTCTACTTACCATTTCTTCCAACACTCATTACTTTTCAGATAAAGAAAAGCCTCCAAATTACATAATTTTTCCAAAATTATATGACTCCTTCTGTGATAGATTGTTCTAGAATCTAGTTGTCTGATTTTTGGTCTAGGGTGTTGTGAAATTCTTATCAGTTTGAAGCATTGTATTCTGCTCATGGGTAAACCCTGGGATTATTTCCCCAGCTAGGCTTATGATTCCTGTCTGGTTTATTCTCTGCATTTTCTTAGAGAAACATAACATAGGGATATTGTATACACTAAAGTGTTTTCTTTAACTCTGAAGGAGTAGATCCCTGAGGGTTTGAGACCTTTCATATTCAATAACAATAGTAAAAAATACAAGGAAGAAACATTCAAAAGGAAAATGACCCTCATAGTTCTTTAAAAGTTGATGTAGTGTAGCAAATACAGTATGGTTCATCATGATAGTTGTTGAATTGACTATTAAAAGATTTTATAGTAATATAAAATTGTGATGTGATACAATAGCCTTTGAAACTATCACATCATTTCAAGCTGAAAAACATTAACTCTATGAAAATAAGTATTAACATATGAAAGTTTAACTTTTAAGGCACCAGAACTAATAGACTTACAGAAGTTTTCACTTTTATAGTGGAGACTAAGGATATGATTCCAGTCTCTCTCTGAATGACCGAATTTAAGATTATATTTTCAGAAGAATGTGATATAATGAACTAGGCACTTTCACAATGTTCAAATAAGATAATGCAATCCAGAATATTAAATTTCAAATAACTTTCAAATTCTTTTTGAATATTATAACATTATATGATATCCTATCTGAAGAGAATTTAAAAACATAATTTTAGAAAGGTGTTTTGTGCTTGTTGATGATGGAAGATGTTTTATGTAGTAACTAATAAAAATATTAATATTATTTATCATTACTATAATTTAAACATTCATGTTTTTTCTTTGTGGCTACTAACATATTAATTCTATTCACAATGGGTATGAAGGAGACTCCTAAATGTCAACATTGCTTCAAGTTTTTGTTGGTTGATAAATTCTCTGTTTTGGATATAATTCCAATTGATATTTCAGGAGCTTTATGTAATAATGTATTGAGTGAGTTTCTTTGCCTGTCTGTGGGAACCTGCTACAAAAACCATTGATCTTTTCTCTTGGAGCGCACAACCACATTTGATTCACTGTTTTTTAATATCTAGGGAGCATTGTAGCACACAGAGTGCAGAAGTAGACATGAAAGGTTAGTGATTTGCTTTTATAAGGCATGCCCTGCTTAATCTGTTATACTAATGCCTTTCACTGCATCAGCCTCGACGATAAGGAACTTAAAGCCACATTTTAATAATGCAGCCTCATTGAGAATTCTCAGAGAAAACTCCAGTCAGCATTGCTGACTGAAAACTAAATAATGCCTGAGGTCAATAAAATCTCAAGCAATTATTTCAAAATCTACTTTGGGCCAACAGATTTTTGTAACACTTGTACCTTGTTTTTTACTATAGCTACAGACTCCAAAAGATTGTTCTATTCAAGTCCAGTCAATATCAAACTACATACATTCATGTAAATTAATTATCAAGGGTTGCATTGACAGCGTTGCTTGCCACCAGCAACTGTTGTCATAAGTCATTTATGCTTGAAATTACAATTAAAGGTTTTCAAGTTGTTCTTTTTGTAGCCTAAAAACATTGACCCAATGAGTCATTTTGGAAGTAATATTTCTTATTTCCAATGGCATACAGTAAGCCATGATTTAAAATGGTATAGGGAAGCAGTAGGACTGATGGCTAACCTAACAAAACTTCAAATTGAATGACTTTCAGAGTAATAGGGGGATGGCTATCTAGGATACTTGGAGGTGTAGGGAGGGAGATGGGGAGGGGGGAGATATATGAAGAACTCATAGGAGTCTGGAGATTGGGAAGATAGGGGAACCATCCCAGAAGC
>PVKS010005997.1:0-81205 GCA_004027875.1 Aplodontia rufa
CAGCAATGTGGGCTATGCATTCAAAAGATGAATTGTAAATCTGGGGAATGGTGACAGATCCACCAGGGTGTGTGAGTTCAGGTGATGGCTGACAGGTGTCCCAATTCAGGCTAGCAGTTTCAAGAAGAGTTTCTTTCTTTCTTTTCTTTTCTTTTTTCTTTTAAGAAAACTCAAAATGAAGCTGAAAATAGTTTGTAAGTCTGTAGCAAATCATGTAATGAAGTTTATATGCCTCTAGTTTCCATGGATTTGAGAAAATGCCTCTTTTCTTTTTACTCCTTGTCCCTGTGTCTGGGTCATTATGTTCCTTGACAACCTATTGTGTATGTAGGGGACTGCTCACCTGCTGCTGTAATGAGTTGAGGGCCAAGAGAAGAGCGGGGAGGTTGGAAGGATTTTTGTTTTGGGTGTTTTTTTGTATATATTTCTTCCTCAACACAGCAGAAGTTTGATAAATTCATAGTTCCATCTTATAGAAACAACAATGACATAATTTACCGAGTTCCTATCTTATGCTAGGCATTGTACTTGATTCATCGAATGCATTAGGAAATTTCATTAATCTTATTAAGAAGAGACATAGGGAAAAGAAATAAACATCCTCCCAATGGACATCTAATCTATTTTCTGGTAAAAATTTTCTTTTGGTAGAAGCAGTCTGTGATTTTGAGTGTGATTTTGACTGAGAGCCCTAGATTCAATGACAACAATATCCATCAATCCTAGAAAAATACCTCATCTACTATTTATTTTCCTGTTATTTTCCACATACTTGCTATCTCATTTTCTGCCACAGACAGAAAAGGCATGCTCTGAATCAGCCATGATAACAAGCCTCTGAGAAATATCTAGACTAAGGCAGATGTATGTCTGAAAGTTCGTGGAATAAGGATCTGGAAAGTTTGTTCTGATTCACAGGGACCAAAAAAAAAAAAAAAAAAAAAAAAGCAAGATGGAGCTCACATGTTCAGTAAGGTGTAAGACATGGTGTGTCTGTGTGTGAGGTCATACAAATCACTCTCCACAAAACTGGGTCTATATGTTGTAGCCCTTTCTTAATCTCCATTAAATATCTGCAAGAGAGACTTTTCCCTGCCCTGTCATCTTGGGGCCCACTTTTTCTCCCAAAGTCACATTACAATTCATGGAATCGTGATGAACTGGGAAGATCATTACTTTCATTGCAACCCAATTTCTGTTGACACCCTCATCATCAAGGCCCTGTAGTAATTCCCAGCATCTGGATGTAGGTTTCTACACAGCTGCCTTGGTATCTTTTTGGGGGGCTAGGACCACTTATTCCTAGCACTTACCATTTCTGCATATGCCCTGTAGCATCAGCTCAAAGTTCTTTCAACTTTCAAGGCTGGTAGGAGACAGGATGGGCATGGGTTTCTGCTGGTCAGGATCTGCTGACCTTGATTCCATTCCTTGCTCTTCTTCTCCTTTCCTTCCTTTCGTTTTTTAAATTCCTCACCCCAAACCATGGATTTCATTTCGTCTTCCCTTCCAGATCAATGAGAAGCATAATATTTTTAGTGACTGAAGTAGGAAAACTATAGTTGTGTTTGCAAGTTACATTTGTTTTGAGACTTGCAACACAATATTAACCTGCCTCTCTGTCTTGCAAAGTATCTCAAAGTAAAATACTGATAATGTTGCTTCCATTCTTACTTAAGAAGTAATCTTACTTAAGAAGTAATTTGCTCCAGCCAACATGTATACCAAGGTCTCTAGGAGATGTTGGTTGTCATTGGTTAGGAAGTACAGACCTCTTGGTCCAGTCATAGAAGCTGAATTCCCTGGATCTCTCATTCATGACTGACAGAGTGCTCACCAAACTGTTCAGAAAAACCTACCTGTGCAAGCCTACCAACCCTTATGTTCACTTCTTATCATATGTGGCAGTGCTAATAAGAGGGACAAAGGGAGGATGCTGGGGGCAGAAGAAGCAACTGGCATTAATCATTGAACTTCTTTCCCAACTTCTTATCCTTTCCCATCTTAGTAGGTCTAAGATGGAAAGATGTGTTGCTTTTCCTGGTATTTATCTGTTTCTTCGTTTTAGACCCAGTGATAAAAGAAACAAGAAAAAAGGGGAGAAAAACAATATCTAATTGCTACTTTTCACTCCCTATTAGCCCAACTCCTAATCCTTTATTCTTCTAGTCTCAATTGAAATTCTTCACTCTCCACCCCCAGCTCCAGTTTTGATTCCAAGTACAGCTGCTCCTTAACTCCACCCCTGTCAGCTTTTCACTTTCTTCTCCATTCCTAATTTTTTCTGAACCCTTGGTCTCCAGCTGACTTCCTTGTCCCAGGTCCAAGAGTCAGTGTCAGTGTGAGTGATGGGAACAGAGAAGGTGAGATTCCCAAATGTGAGGCTGTACCTGCAGGGAAGATGTATTCCATCACCCGGAAATTCTTAAGTGAAGGTTCCTTAGCAACATTGCCATGCTTGGTGATATTATATTCTTGAAGAATGACTAGAAGTTAGGGGTCAACTTGGAAATCCCAACTACTGAGCATAAATCTCAAAGAAGATGGTGTTAGAATCAAAGACTTCCAGATGTTTTTGGCAAACAGCCTATTCTCAGATTTGGAATTTCCAGGGTAAACTGGTATTTTGTGTTTGGATATTGCTGTGCAATAAACCACTCCAAAGCTTAGTGAATTTGAACAGTAAACATTTGTTTACTCATGAATACCATCAGGTTGGCTTGGCATGGCTGGTTTCTGTCATGTGCTTCTGATCAGCTGGAAGGTGAGCTGGGGCTAGCGGGTCCAGATGGTCTCACTCTACTGGCCAGGGGATTGGGTAGGGAACACTGAGTCACTTGCCTCTTTCTCCAGCAGCGTGAGCTGGGCTTGTGTTTCATGGAAGTGGCAAGTGTCCAAGAAACAATGAAAGTTACAAGGAACACTTGAGCTTAAGGCACCATGTTACTTCTGTCACATTCTTGGCCAGAGCAGCATACAAAATAGCTTAGATAAAGCTGTGAGGAAAGAGATAAAACCTCTTGGTGGCAGGAATTGCAGACAACATGGCAAAAGGAATGGATTGAAAGAGACCATTCACTGGGCCATCAGTGCTGTCATGAATCTCCAATGTTTATAAAATCTGTAACTACTGAGGAGTATCACCATCTCCAACATAAACAGAGAAGTGGTTGAAATTAATCTTTGTAATCCACTAATTTCTCTGTGATTCCTCTCTGTTTTACAACAGGGTGACTCATTTATACACCATGCAGGACAGCTTGGATTGCTAAGCTCTGTTAAAATAGTTCCTGGGTAAATCTAACTATTTTTTAGGAAAAAAAAAATATATATAAATGATTGAATTTCAGACAGTAAAGTTGGTAATGATAAAGTCAAAGGTAGCAAGTACATTCTACAGTTCTCAAATCACATTCATTACTTGCAAAACTGACTCTATTTGGTGTCATATTGGATTAGCTAATTTATTATATTTAGTCATTCCATTTTTTATTCTCTTATTTACTCCTTCAAGATTTTGGCTCTCCTGCTAAGTGCTGTATGTATTAGGTCATCTTTGAGTTTATTGTGTAGTTACAGCAAACATAAACCAAATGGAATAAACTTAAGTTTAGAAGAGCATATTTCATTAGAGAGTCTCCCAGAAGTCAAGGGCAGAAATATGGCCAGGCTTCAGGAAGGATTGAAACAAGACCTGGGACTCTGGCAGGAAGCTTGTGCTCTTTATCTCTAGCCTTGACATCTCTTTTCAGACCAGCTTCATTGATCTTGCTGTGTAGCTGCTGTATGTGAAGCGGAGCTCTAGGGACTGGAAATACAACAGGAAGCTAAGCCAGCCAAGTCCCTACTCACATGGAAGCAATATTACAGAGAGTTTAAGGGAACAAAAAGAAGAAATAGGCACATAAATAATATAATGTCAGGGTGAAATAAGGGCTAAAGGGAAACATGAGTAAAGGATATTGAGTCACAAGAAATAAAATTCTGAGGAAATGTTGAGAAATGTGTCTACAAGATGACCTTTGAGCAGAGGCTTGAATGAGGTAGAAGAGTGAAGAAAGAAATGTTCCTCAGACTTTCAAAGAAGGAACGTTGTTTGGCCTGGTTTAGATCCAGACCAGCAATGGGAGGGGTTGAGTGAGTGGAGAGCAGAATCTGGTGGTCTCAAAATGGCTACCCAGAACCTAAAACTATGCTGATAGGTAGAAAGCCAGTTTCCAGAGAAAGGAAGTATATTTGTTTCTTAGGGCTGCTGTAACTAAACATCACAAGCTTGGTGGCTTAAAAAACAGAAATTTATTCACACAATTTGAGAAGCCAAAAGTCTAAAGGTGTCCACAGGGACATGCTCTCTCCAGAGGCCTGGGAGAGAACCATTTCCTATCTCCTCCAGCTTCTGGTGGCTCCTGGTGCTTTTTGGTCTATCTCTGCCTTTGTCTTTATGAGGACTTCTTCCCTCTATGTCTCTATCATTTTCTGTCTCTTATATGGACAATGTCATTACATTTAGGGCCTACCCTAACCCATTTTGATTTTATCTCAATCCTTACCTCAGCTAATCTATAAAGACCCTATCTCCAAATAAGGTCACATTCTGAGGTTCAGGGGCACAAGAATTTTGTGGGGGACATTATATTTGACCCACTGGAAGACAGAGTGGCTATTGGTCCCAGAGCATGAAGAATGCCTGAGAAAGAGTCCATTAACTGTAAGCTATGTGGGGTGGGGGTCGGGATGGGAATACAGGTGCCTGCCCCAAGGAGCTCATAGCCTAGAAGTAAAGACATGTACATAAATGCTGGCATAACAGTGGGAGAACTGACAGAAGACTATCGAATGCTACAGGAACTTAGGGGAAAGTATGGTGTAACTCTGGGTAAGGGTGTCAGGGTAGGTCATCCACTGAGTGGATATTGAATTGTCTTAAGAATAGAAGTACCCACAGAAACTGGATTCCAATTTGTGACCATCTTTTGGAAAGAAGAGAGCCCCTGTGTCTCACAAAATTACTATCCCCCCTTTTAAAGGAGGAGCAAATCCCAGTCACTTGAATGTGTGTTATGGGATCAGTGTGGATTTCACCCAGTGTGTTTTTGGTATATGCCTTGCTCCACGGACTAATCGTTGTTTCCATGATATTCCTTCTTGGCCTATTGTCCATCCCTTGGTCCCCTATAAACTTACATCATTTAGTGAAGCTGTTATTAACAGCAAAAGCTAAAGTGACTGATAAGAAACATATTAATATTCTTACATATCATGCTGAGAGACCTTTAACTCTGTAGTCATGTCTTCGATATACCAAAGTCTATCTCTGGATGCAGGGGTCCAAAAGACTTTTGCCTCCTGCAAGGTCTGTTTATCACAGAGGGTAATGAGGTTCAAGAAATGGCAAGCCAGATGCTTCTTGCAATTTTGCATAGCTCAATCCATTTGCTTACAGCATACAAAGGTCTCAGATTTTAAGAGAAATCTGTGACCTGCTCTGCATCTAATGCACTAAGCTGCTTGTTTGAAAGATTTTATGTTCCCAGGTTTCATTTGCTCTTAGAAGGAATAACCTACATAGTATTATTGTTAATACGAGTGTCTGTAAACAGTATTTCCATTTATTCATTGCTAGGCACTCAGATCTTTAGTTGCAGTATTTGGATAGGTTTTCCTTAATTTCTTCTTCTGTCAACAATGAAATTTGCATGAAGGAATTTGTTTAAGATACACAGTGAGTCAATGTGACTCTGCTACAAAATGAAAGTATCAAAGAAGAAATTTGTTCTAAGAAAATCGGTGAGATTGGTTGTTTGATCTGAGAAAAAAGAAGAAGAAGAGCAGGCACATTTAAGAGAATTCATGTAATTACAAAGGCCGTTTAATGTGGAAATTAAACACAAACTTCATTTATATACTTAAGGTAAACAAGGCCAATGAAGAAACAGTATAAATTAAGAGATCATTCCTTCTGTACTTATTTTTCCTATAGTTTTTAATACACTGAATATTATTTAAAAGCAAATTAACTCCTTCATCTTTGTTATTTCAAATGAATTATTACAGGTCTTTATATTAAATACTGAAGGTTTGGACAGGGAAACACCTGGGACTCCCAGTTCTCCAGGTACAAAGCTTGGATCCAGGTCTGCATGCCTGCCAGTGTACTACAGTGAGGGACCGCCCTGGTAGAAACCACAAACCAGACCAACTGAGAAGAAACTATTGTATGGACTTTCATAGGATTAGGAGGGTTTAGCATATTCCTCCAGATTCTCTCCAATGTATGGTCTGTGTGAGAAATGAGCAGTTTTTTGGTGATAACATCCGTGGATGGGTAGATCTACTAGTGATTTATCCTATAAGATGACATCAGGAAAGAGTTTACAGAATCTTGCAGAGCATTTGATGATTCCAAGTCTCTGAGAAAATTTGAAGAAACCTATGAAAGAACCCTTTTGTCGTCTGGGTAGTGTTTGGTGCATGGGCTTTAGAAGGGCAGACCTGAGATTAGACATCCTGGATCTGTGACTTTTCAGCTGTAAATCATTTTCTCCTGTTTCCTCCACTCTAAGAGGAGATATGCTATCTTGGTTCAACCTTGCTGTGGTCATTAAATGCTTATATCAGTGCACCTCGGATGTAGCAGTCTCTCCATAAACAGAGAGTTCTCTCTTTCCCAATTTCCTCCAGAGCCAACCCGCAGTCTTTTCACTGGGCCAGTCTTGCACCTTGGCATCTTCAAATGGTTTTCTTCATTGTACATGTCATGAGTGAAGATAACTTCATTTTCCCCATGAGTGTGAAGCAGGCACCCTGTCACCCATTGCATCTATGCAGGCCAACCACCGGCCCTATTGTTCCGACTCTGGTTCCCTCTGGAGTTCTGGCTCTGCGCCTTGGAGTGCTTGCTGGGGGCTTCCACTCCACTGCTCTGCCACTCATCGCGTTCATCCTCTCTTCAAGCTCAAATGGAATTTGCCACCACTTCCTCACAACTGATTTTCCCTTCTATTTATTGTGTGTCAGTTCTATTGTTCTTCTAGTCATCTGAAGGCAAATTAGAATTATCTTCCATGCCCCCTTCTCCTTTAAATCTTTTTTAACAGACCCCAAAGGCCACCGACTTTCTTCTTCCGAATGTTCTCAGAATCTGTTATTTCCTTTTTTTCTTTTGTTTCATTCATTGTTTGCTTGTAAAATGCATTTATAGAGCACCTTGTGTGTGACACTGCTGCAAGTCTAATTGAACTATCACATCAGTTTTATACTCATAGTAATTGTTATTATAAATATTAACATTTTAATTGTAAAAATTAATAGGTTTCACTGTAACTTTTCCATACATGCATATATCATGCTTTAATCTTATCCACCATCTCTACTATACTCTCTTACACTCCTCTCTTTTCCCCTCCTCCTGATCTCCTATAATAATCTTATAACCAATTACAGATGTTTGACTCTAAACCAGATGATCTGGATTGAAATCCTGGTTCTGCAAACTCCTATCTACAGGAGAAAATTATTTAGCCTTTCTTAGGTGCACATTTCTCATTGATGAAGTGACCAGCCCCATAGACCTTACCTCACAGGGTTGCTACGACACTGGGTGAGTTAGTATATGTCCGGTGCTGAGAATGGTGCCTGGCATCTAATCAGCATGACATGGATCACAGATATTAAGTGGCTTCCCTCTCCCTCTATATCCTTTCTCTATCGTGCACCCTTCATCTGATTTTTAAATTTGCCTTAGACTAAGCTTTCATCAGATCAGTTTCTAGTTTACTGAGTGTTCATTCCTTCCAGAATAAATCCTTTGCTTGACATTCAAGAGGTTGTTTGTCCTTGGCTTCAGCCTTGCCTGTGGCTATTTACAAACCCTCTCCTCCAGCGGTTGGGAGCTTGAGCTCATCGTGAGGGAAGCACCTCACGTTTGCATGGTCCTTTCAGAGTTCACGGGATTCCTACTCATCAGGATACTGGAAAGCATTCCCTTTACTATCCTCTGCCTGCTCTCTATGTCTTACTCTTCAAATTGGTGTATTAAAAGATTTCTTATTTTTTCAGTCTCATCTTTTCTTTTCTTTTTTTTTTTTGAGCAAGGCAGAAATTTTACTTTAGCTGAAGGGTGATAGAAAAATGCGCGCCTAGCAAGGAAGTAAGGGTTTTTTAATTCCTACCTGATGCAATACTGCCCTTTGCTCTAATTGGAGGAGCTTAGGTGCACAGTCTGTGCGATTGGCTGTGATTAGGTGGAGACAGGTGCAAGAGGAAGCAGGTCAGTCTCATCTTTTCTAGAGATTCTTCTCCAACTAGCCTGGGAACAGAATTCTCAATAGCATTGATTTATTTCCCCCCTACACCTTTTTTTTTTTAACCATAGCACATTGCACCTACTTCTATATTTTGCTGTCTTTACCAGACTTTGGCTCCATGTTATTAGAACAGGAATTGGCAAACTTTGTCTCTAAAGGGTCAGATAGTAAATGATTTTAAGGCTTTCGTGCTATATGATCTCTGTCACACCTGTCAAACAATCAGCTCTGCCATTGGAGCTCAAAAGCGTCCTTAGACAATATGTAAATGCAAGCAAGCTTGCCTTCCAGCAGTGTGACAGGCTGGATTTGACCTTTGAGATGTAGTCATTGATCCCTGATAGAGGAAGTGTCTTATCATTACCTAAACTTTAAATAAAAAGCTTTTACTGGAGTGATTGTGAATGTGAGATTTTGGTTGGATTCTAATGGGTCTGTGACCATCTCCACATGTGGGCAGAGGAAAGTCCCTTATTACTTATATACGTACAGCAGGTGCACTAGGGAAAACCATGAATGCTTGCTACATTGCCATCCCTGCTCTTCCCAGAAATTCTATCTAAATTCTTGATAGTGGAAAAAGATGGGAGGTGGGGGAGGTGGTTGTCAAGAGGAAAGTCTTATCACCATGGAAACACCTTGCTGCATTCCTGCATTGGTCTTTGAACACCAAGTGGTTCACAGTCAAGAAGCATCTGGACTTTCAGAAAACTGCTTTTGACCACACTCAGAAGAATTCATTTTGTTTGGTTACTGGCCTGTCCATTTCTGAATGATTTTTCAGAGTACTTCAACATCACGGTGTGCTGAATAGTCTTGGAGAATACCTTTTCCTTAAATGATTAAGCACAATGATTGAAGTTTTAGATTTTTTTTCTTCCCTTTCAGACTGTAGATTAATGTTAGACAAGCGTGACTAATCAGATTTAACATTTTTTCACACTTTATTACTTCAACAAATGGGACATAAAAAAACTTCCTATTACCCAAAGCATCTAAGATTTCATGAAGCCATTTAAAACATTTATTAGTTTTTTCCTTGGAGTTTTTTTTTTTTTGCAAAATTTTAATTAGTAACCATTCTAATTGTAATCTTGTAAATGTAAAATGATTCTTCTTAAAATCTGACCCCCCCATTTATCTTCATGTAATCAAATGCAGATCAAGTTCCCTGAGATATGGCACATAAAAATTACTTTCTGTAATTGATGAGTTCCAAATTTCAAGTTTCTGTTTCCCTGTGAGGAGATACAGATACCCAGGGATTAAAGACGTCAGAGGCTAATGCCATGTACTGGGAAATAGTGCCCATATTAAGTCCTGTCTGCATACCAAATATGACGGCATATTTGGTTAGAGATATTGATGGGAACTGAGTTCCAATTGAAGACATCAATGAGAAGACTTAAAGCTCAAAGAAATGATTCCAAAAATGTGTGGCCTCTATGTGATACCACCACTGGCTGTAACTATACGTAGTGTTGTTTTTTTTGATAGCATCAATATTTTGATCTGTTTTTTTTTATGAACTGACTCCACAATTCAGATATGACTTGCTAAGATTAAGATTCTTGAGGGATCTTATCAAATCTTGGATTCATTTCAAGAACTCATACTACAGTATTTGACTTGAAACTCAGTGGCTTGTGTTTAGCTGAATCTGTGCCCTTGTCCCTTGTTGCAGAGACCTTCCATTGCAGCGTTACCCTCAGAATTCGGTTCACTTATCACTTTCACAATGTCGCCATATCTGAACGCTACCTGTCTTTTGTTATTGATCAAACTGTGCATCTCCTCCCCCAGCCAAATATGCCAAAGTCCTACTCTTAGTCCCTGTGAATGTGACCTTACTTGAAAGTAAGGTCTTTTAAGATATAATGAAGTGAAGAAGAGGTCACACTGGTTTATGGAGAACACTTAACCTAATGACTGTTGTTATGGTTTGGATGAAAGGTGTCCACCAAAGCTCAATATGTGAGACGTTTCGAAGGCTGAGGTGAAATGATTGGGTTTTAAGAACTTTAACCTGATCAGTGGTTAATTCCCTGATAGGGATTAACTGGCAACTGAAGGCAGGAAGGGTGTGGCTGGAGAAGGTGGATCATTGGGGGCGTGACTTTGGGTACATATCTTGTATCTAGTGAGTGGAGTCCATCTCTCTGCTTACTGGTGTGATACCTTGTGCCACTTCCATCTGCCACACTCTTCTACCACAATGTCCTGCCTCACCTCAAGCCCTTAGGATTCAGACTGGCCTTCAATGGACTAAGACCTCTGAAACTGTGAGCCCCAAAATAAACTTTCCTCCTAAAATGGTGTTCCTTACCATTGTTCTTGTTTGGTCCTTGGGTCACAGCAGTGAAAAAGCTGACTAAACCGACTGGTGTCCTTGTAAAAGAATGGAAATGTTAGCACAGACACAGAGGAGAAAATCACATGAAGACTCTGGCATGCAAATATGCAAGCTCACACATGCACAAATATGCACACACACACACGCGCGCGTGCGCCCGCACATGCACACGCATATGAACAAGGATAAGGTCTTGTGAAGAATGAGGTGAGACCACAGTGATGCATTTATTTCCAGGCCTGTGATCACCACTGTCAAGGGTTCTGGCAATGACCAGAAGCTAGGAGAGGTAAGGAAAGATCCTCCTTACAGCCCTGGGGCCAACTCCCAATTTGATTTCAGACTTCTGCTATCCAGAACTATTAAAGAATAAATTTATTAAGGGTACTTTGATACAGCATCCCTAGGAAACTAATATAATTTGTATTATTACTTAGATGATATTTTTCTTTAAATCAGTCCTTTTTTACATATGTACATTTATTTAAAAAGTGAATTTTACAGCAATCTCATGCATAGAGAAGCAATATTATTTTCCACATATCAAGTCATTATAAGATAAATATAAAAACATTTACCTACAATCTGTTTGTCAATAAACAACCTGATGGCTGTCTTTAACCAGATGACTTCTGGTTTTGCAGCCCGATTCCCTTTGTATTGGTTTAGCCCACATCCCAGTTATATAGAAAAAGCAGTTTGTACTGAAAACCTGACTCTCTACTTGGTTGGTGTACCAAAATGCTTTTGGCTGAAATGAACAGAAAACCAAGTTTAAACTGTCTTAAAAACGAGGAAATTTTTGTCTTAAGAAACTAGAAATCAGAGATGATACAAATCATCAGGTACAGTATGATCATGGCTCTGATTTGGGTTTTCTGTTCTTCACTCTGCCTTTCTTGGGGTATTTAGAAGTGGGTTTCTCTTAGGGTTACAATATAGCTCCCAAATGAAGAAATATATGGAACATGGGAAGGTGGAAGGGAGAAAATACTCTCTCATATCATGTGTTGTAAAGACAGTCCCTCTGTTGATTGCGTCTACTTAAGATATATGTCACTGGATGAATGGATCCAAAAACTGTGAGATAGATATATACATACATACATATATACATACATATATGTATGTATATATGTATGTATGTATATATATATGTACACATATATATGTGTGTGACCATACATATATATAGACACACATATATATGTGTGTGTGTGTACATATATATATATGTACACACACACACCATGGAGCTTTACTCAACAATAGAAACAATGATATTGCAGCCTTTGAAGGTAAATGGATAGCTATGGAAGAAAATATGCTGAGTGAAATAAGCATAACCCAGAGAACCAAGGGTCAAATGTCTTCACTCATCTGTGGAGGCTGGAGCTAGACCCTGGCCATTGAGAAAGGAGGTCTATTATCATGTTTTAAATCTGGATAAGGTGTAATGTCATACAACCTAAGGCATTTGTAGAGATGTATTTGGAAGAGGGTGGGGAGGGATAAGGGTGGGTAATTGGGTGGGGGTTCTTGGGAGTAAATCTAATTTTCAGAATTTATACATACATTATTTCATTAGAAGCTTGTTTGATTGTTCAACAAATACATTTCTGAATAAAAAAATGTCCAAAAAAAGATATATGTCCATTCTTGAACCAATAATACTTACCAGGGGAATGCTTATGCTGGATTCCTGAACCAAACATTGACAATCTTTGTATGGATTGATTAAAAATGATTCATATATGCTTGTGCTGTCTGAGGTAGAGACTAAATACCTAAATGAAGTTGGGATACTACTAGGAAATATCATAGGGAATTAGATGTGAGTAGGCAAATAACAAGGTTCTCTATACCTCTTTGACTACTTAATACCTAATCACTCCCTTTTCTGTATGACTATATCTTCAAAAGGGTCAAATGTTCCCCAAGTGAGGGGAAGCCTCATCCAGATCCTGCCCCTGGCACCAAATTCAAAATCTCTCAGTTACATTTTCCATTTAGTCTAGAATCTGCAGTTAAAGGTTAAATCAGTTACCTCCTTCCTCAACATTATCTCCTACCATGGTGGAAATGAAAACAATGGTACATACCCATATAGGACGAGGGAGAATGGAAACAGTGCCAGTGGTCATTGTTTCAAAGCACATGAACTCATGGTCACATGGTCACATCCTGACAGTCATTCTGAGCGCCCTGGTTCGGTGCTATACAAAAGGTCATCCATCCATTGCTCTCTGTGGGCGCATCTCAGGCAGGCAGTAAGGAAAAAAGAGAAGGTTGCCCTGTCTGGGAGTTGCAAAGCTTTAGCAGGATTTCTTCTTTTTGTACAATCTTAAGACATCTTATGATTGGTTTAAGGGTTGAACTATTACAGGGGATCATTGACTGGGATCAGGTCATCTTTTTGGAAATACTATGGCCTTAAAACCTTACTAGACATTTTGATTACTTGTTTCTAGTTAATTCCATGGATTAGAATCAGAGATCTCACCCAGACATGGGTCTGCATGTCTTGGATTTTCTTCTCTGTTTTGTTCTCACCATTTTTTGAGTTATAATTGTCAAATAAAAATTGTTTATACCTACAGTGCTACCATGTGATATATGCGTATGTGAGTGTATAAATACACAGGTGCACACATACACATTGTGAAATGACTATGATTGTGTCAACACACTTATCACACCACATAGTTATTTTTTTGATATTGTAAGAATATTTAAGATTCATTCACAGCAAATTTTAAGTATACAATGCTATTATTAGATATAGACATCAAACTGTACAATTAGATACCAAAACTTACTTTTTTTAGGTTGTTTTTTTTATTAGAAGTATATAAAGATACAATTGAGGGGGAAACATTATCAAACCATCAATAGCCAATGTATATATACTTTGTTATCCAGGGGTAATGCCAAAACATGGATGACCACCTTGGGTTTCACCTGTTGCTGTTTCCCCCAGAAGAACACTTGCATTAAATGGGTATCTCGTGGAGGAATGGCATCTGCTTCTGAGATGGTTCCCCCATATTCCCACTCTCCAGTCTCCTAGGAGTTCTTCATATACCCTCCCCCCTCCCCATTTCCCTCCCCATGCCTCCAAGTATCCTAGGGAGCCATCCCCCTATTACTTTGAGAATCATACAATTTGAAGTTATTGTTAGGTTAGCCATCTATCCTACTGCTTCCCCAAGTATGCTAGCTTCCACATATGAGAGATACCATTCGGCCCTTGAGTCTCTGAGACTGGGATACTTCACTGAGCATAATTCTTTCCATCTCCATCCATTTAGCTGCAAAAGCCATAATATTGTCTTCTCTAATGGAGGAGTAGAATTCCATTGTATTTAAGTACCAAAGTTTTTGTATCCACTCATTGAGTGAGGGGCATCTGGGTTGGTTCCATAGTCTAGCTATAGTAAACTGAGCTGCTATAAACATTGATGAAGCCATATCACTATAATATGCTGATTCTAACTCTTATGGGAAAATCCCCAGGAGTGGGATAGCTGAGTTATAAGGTGGTTCCATCCTTAATTTTTTGAGGATTCTCCACACTGCTTTCCATAGTGGCTGAACCAGCATGCAGTCCCACCAGCAGTGTAACAGTGTTCCTCTTTTCCCACAGCCCCTCCAGCATCTGTTATTGTTAGAATTTTTCATTTTTGCCACTCTAACAGGAGTGAGGTGGTATCTCATTGAAGTTTTGATTTGCATTTCCCTTATAGCTAATGATGTAGAGCATTTTATCATATATTTATGGGCTTTCTGGACTTCCACTGGAGAGAAGTTCCTTTTGAGTGCTTTAGCTCATTTATTGATTGGATTATTTGTGGGTTTGGACTTTCGTTTCTTTAGTTCCCTGTAAATTCTGGATATTAGCCCTCTGTCCGAGGTGTAGCAGGCAAAGGTTTTCTCCCATTCTGTAGGTTCTCTCTTGATGCTCTTGACTAGGTCTTTAGCTGTGCAAAAACTTTTTAGTTTAATTGCATCCCATTTGTTTATTCTTGATTTTACAGCTTGAGCCATGGGAATTTTGTTAAGGAAGTAGCTGCCGACTCCTATATGCTGTAGTGTTGACTGTACTTCTTTTCCTAGTAAGTTGAAATTTGTAGGCTTAATATCCAGGTCTTTGATCCATTTTGATTTAATTTTTGTGCAGGGTGAAAGATAAGGATCCAGATTTAGTTGTCTACATATGGCTGTCCAGTTTGTCCAACACCATTTGTTGAACAGGCTATCTTTCTTCCACACTATGCTTTTGCCCCCTTTATCAAATATCAAATAGTTAAATATTTGGGGTTTTATCTCAGGATCTTCTATTCTGCTCCACTGATCTTCGATTCTGTTTTGATACCAATACCATGCTGTTTTTGCTACTATGGCTCTGTAGTATAATTTCAGGTCAGGGATTGAGATATCCCCTATTTCTTCCTTTCTATAGAGTAACAAAACTTACTTTTCTAACTAAAATTTTGCACCCTTTGACCAACATGTTGCTAGCCCCACTCCAACTCCAGCCTAGTACCAACTGTTCTACTCTCTGCATCTATGAGTTTAACTTTTTAGATTTTATGTATGCCTGAGATCATGCAGAATTTGTCTTTCTGTGCCTGGTTTATTTCACTTAGCAGTATGTCTTTTAGGTTCATCCATGTTGTTGCAAATGACAGGATTTCCTTCATTTTTATTGTTAAAAACACACATGCACGTGTGCAAACACACACACACACACGCACACACACACACACCTGTTTTCTTTATCTGTTCATACCTGAATGAACACCTAGGCTGATTCCATCTCTTGCCTACTGTGAATAATGCTTCAATGGACATGGAAATGCAGATGTCTCTTCAACATACTGATTTCATTCCCTTTGGATATATATCCAGAAGAGGGATTGTGAGATCGTATGGTAGTTGTATATTTTTAGTTGTTTTTTTTTTTTAAACTTCCATGCTGTTTTCCAAAATGGAAGTAGTATTTTACATTTCTTTTGACAGTGCGCAAGAACTTCTTTTTCACACATCCTCACCAATACTTGTTAACTTTTGTTTTTTCGAAATCTCCATTCTATAACAGGTGGGAAGTGATATCCCATTGTGGTTTAAATTTGCATTTCCCCAATGATTCATAAACCTCTTGGCTGTTTGCTTCTCTTCTTTTGAGAAACGTTTATTCAGGACCTTTGCCTATTTTTAAAATCTGGTTATTTGTTTTACAGGTTTTGAGTTGTTTGACTTCCTTAAATATTTTGGATATTAACCCCTTATCAGATGTGTGGTTCACAAATATTCTCTCTCATATGGCAGGCTGTCTCTTCATTCTGCTCATTATTTTCTTTGCTTTGCAGAATCTTTTTAGTTTGGTGCATACCTTGGATTTTCCAAACAGAAAATTGCTGTCTGCCTCTGGACCTTGTCCTATCATTCTAGGGTGCTGCTGTAGGACATGGCACAGCCACACTCTAATCCATAAGCCTAGGCTGCTTCCATTCCAGCTGCTTCTTCACAATGAGCATGTTTTAGTTTGAGTCCCATAGAGAAGGCTTGATTGAGGTAAACAAGAAGAGCCTGGGAGATCAGTACTCTGCTTTGTTCCAATCTGTTCTCCCCAAAAGCCTCCTCAGTCTCTACCTTTGTTGGAAAACTTTAGTTTGGGGAAAATAATTTTACTTTTACAATCTTTCAAAGCAAAATTATTGGTCTCATGATCATTTTGGCTTAGAGGTCATAGGCAGATGTAACTTTTAATAGCAAAACCATACTTTCTTTTTTTTTTGGGTCTGCTTTTAAAATGGCTATTTTCAATGTAAACTTGTCTAAATTTTAAAAATCTTCCCATGGCACACTTAAAGTTTTGATTTACAAATTGTTATCATGGTTTTTATTGTCTTTTATTAATGTCAACATCAGTAGTGTGAACAATGGCTAGCATTTGAATTTATTGTCAGCATCTGAATATTCACATTCAAACATAGTATACATTCTAAATGTAACTTGAAGTGAAATTCCTGGTCAGTCCTATGTTCATATTCTATCAGTGGGTGGAAGTAGTTGTGTTACTGCAAGCTGAAAATGCTTCAGGCTGATGGTGGTTGTTAAAGCTGTTAACTTTATGTGCTGAAACAGTTACTGTGAATTTTAAAATGGTCAAATAAATAGGGAACTAGATTCGTAGTTAATACCAAAGAATTAATTTCATTAGTGGAAAGCTTTTTAAAAGATCATTATTTATTTTTGAGCAAAAAGTTTATAAAAATTTAAATAGTACAAGATGGAATATAATCCGTTTATATCATAAGCCTACTCTTCAATGGTTTTCTTGGTTTACTGACATTCATATTTTTAAAACTAATATTTAATAACCATATTTAGTGTTTAGCCATTTAATTCTACATATGCCTTGAGTCTTTTAAAAAAAAACATCCTCTTTGGATTTTTTATTTCAAGAAGTAGAATTTTAAGAAACAGTGTCAACATTGTCACCTCAAGAGTTTATGAGGAGGAAAACTCCAAAATGTTCACATTATACAGGATGAATCATCTTTGTTGTGGGTGAATAATGAACCTAAAGAATGAAGAAAAGAAGAAATTATTAGGGAAAAATGAGGCACCTCGAATACACAATGTTCTTGCTAATCAAACATTAGAACAATAAATGTTATCAAAATGCTTTAAAAAGACAATTTTTTATAATTTTCATTCCACAGAGACTAGAAATTTAATAGATTGGTGAACTGATTGCTTTAGAATCTCAAAGATTTTATTTTTTAATGTTTTTAAAATTTGTTTGACATATCTTAACTTTTGAAATTTCTGAGTTTCTCTGCCTGCCTGAGTATAGTTTGGCATCTCATTGGAGTGGAGTCTTCCAGTTGTAATGATAACCCCTCTTATCCCTCCCTCCTTTTTCTGCCTTCCTCTATTCTGCCCCCACCTTCATAGTTATGGTTCTCCCAGCTTATGTGAAATTTCAACTACAGTGAGTTTCTTTAACTTTAATCCTGTCTTTAGGTTTCACACTAACTTCCACATGATAGAAAACATTTAACCCTTAAGTCTCTGTGTTTGGGATATTTTACTCAACATTTTCATTTCCATCCATTTAGCTGCAAATGCCATGATATCATTCTAATAGCAGAGTAGAACTCCATTGTATGTGTGAATCCATTCATCCAGTAAAAAGCATCTGCGTTGGTTCTATAGTTTAGCTATTGTAAATTGAACTGCTAGAAACCTTGATGCAGCTGTGTCTCTGTAGCGTGGCAATTCAAGCTTTTTTTGGAAAAAAAAACCCAGGAGTGGAATAGCTGAGTTATAACGTGGTTTCATCCTTTGTTTTTTGAAGGAGTCTCCACACTGTTTTTCAGAGTGGCTGTACAAGTTTGCGGTCCCACCAACAATGTGTTAATGTTCCTTTCTTCCCATAACCCCTCCAGCATCTATTATTTTTCAGATTCTTCATTTTTTGCCACTCTGACTGGAGTGAGGTGGAATCTCAGTGAAGTTTTGATTTGCGTTTCTCTGATTGCTAGTGATGTAGAACATTTTCTCATGTGCTTACTGCCTTTTGTGGACTTCCTCTGTTGAGATGTTTTTGTTTAGTTCCCTAGACCATTTACTGATTGGATTATTTGTGGTTTTGGTGCTCAGTCTTTTGAATTCTTTGTATATTCTGGATATTAGTCCCCTTTCAGAGGCATAGCAGGCCAATGATTTTATCCCATTCTATAGGTTCTTTCTTGACACCATTGACTAATTCTTTAGCTGTGCAGAAGCTTTTCAGTTTAATGGCATCCCACTCATTAATTCTTGTGCTATGGGAGTCTTATTAAAGAAGGAAGTGCCTATACTGATGTGGTGGAGTATTGATGCTATTTTTTCTTCTAGCAATTGTATAGCTGTTGGTTTAATTCCTAATTATGTGATCTATTTCAATTTGATTTTTGTGCAGGTTGATAATAAAGATCTAATCTCAGTTGTCTGCATATGAAGGTCCAGTTTTTCCAGCACAACTTTTGAACATGCTATCTTTCCTCCATGCTATATTTTTGCCCCCTTTGTCAAATATCAGATAGACTTGTGGGTTTGTCTGGGTATCTTCTGTTCTATTTCATTGGTCTTCATGTCTGTTTTGATACCAATACCATGCTGTTTTTGTTATTATAGCCTTAAAGTATCATTTCAGGTCAGGTTTTGTGACAACTCCTGCTTCACCTTTATTGCTTAGTAATGTTTAGACTATTCTGGGTTTTGTTGGAGACTGAAGCCAACATGACGCTTGGCTGGATGCCAGAGAAAAGTATTAGTAGTAAACAACTCTGCAAGAGGCCCAGCTGGCTTGCAACTTCCCAAGTAATTAGCAAACTGCCTGACCACATGAGTAAGCTATTTGGCTGCTCTATTGTTGCAACTGATTGATTATGTTTGTTCTGTGTCCCTATTGGGGATTTTGAAACAAATTAATACCGGCGTACAGGGAAATAGGAGAAGTAGAGAGAAGAAGAAAAGTCTTGGCAGTAGAAACAGGGACTCTAGTGAGAGGAGATGTAAAAGCTTTGCCTCTAGAGAGATGGATAAAATAAAGTGCTTGGAGAACTCAGGACCAGTGTGTGTCTACTTCATTCCCAGTCAACTGCCGACTGAGAGCCATCCGGTTCCTGCCGGCTGGGACTGGACAGGGTTTCATGTTATTCCAAATGAATTTGATAATTGCTTTTTCTGTATTAAATGAAAAATGTCATTGGTATCTTGATGGGGATTGCATTGAAACTGTACAAGGCTTTGGACAGAATGCCATTTTAATTATATTGATTCTGCCTAACCAAGAACATAGAATGTTTTTCCACCTTCTCAGATCTTCTTCAATTTCTTTTTTTAATGTTTGATAGTTTTCATTGTAGAGGTGTTTTATATCCTTTGTTAGATTAATGCCCAGTATTTTATTCTTTTTGAGTTTATTGTGAATGGGACAGATTTCCTAATTTCTTCTTCAGCAGAATTGTTGCTGGAATATAGGAATGCTGTTGATTTATGAGTGTTGATTTTGTAATGAGCCATTTTACTAAATTCATTTATTAGCTCTAGAAGTCTTCTGTTAGAGCTTTTGGGGTCTGATCATGTCATTGTCAAATAGAGATAGGTTGACTTCCTCTTTTCCTATTGGAATTCCTTTGATTTCCTTCTCTTGTCTGATAGCTTTGGCTAGTATTTTGAGGACTATATTGAATAAAAGTGGCAAGAGTGGACAGCCTTGTCCTGTACCTGAATTTAGTGGAAATGGTTTCAGTCTTTCTCCATTAAGTGCAATATTGGCTTTGGGTTTGTAATAAATGGCTCTTACAAAATTAAAATATGTTCATTTGATCCCTGTCTTCTCCAGAGTTTTGAGCAAAAATGGGTGTTGAACTTAAAAGATCTTTTCCACATCAATTGAGATGATTGTATGGTTTTGGTTTTAATTCTGTTTAAGTGGTGAATCACAGCTATTAATTTGTGTATGTTGAACCTTTCTTGCATTCCTGGAATGAAGCCTACTTGAATGTAATGTATTATCTTTTTGATGTGTTTTTGGATGTGGTTTGCAAGAATTTTATTAAGGATTTTTTTTCTTATGTTCATCAAGGAAATTGGTCTATAGTTTTGTTTTCTTGGTGTGTCTTTGTTTTATTTTGGTATCAGGGTTGTATCAAACATATTTGGGAGGGTTCCATCCTTTCAATTTCATAGAATATCTTACTAAGGAAAGGTGCTAATTCTTCTGTAAAGGTCTGGTAGAAGTTTGCTGAGCACCCACCCATCAGGTCTTGGGCTTTTTTTTTTTTTTTTTTTTTTAAGAGTTTTGATTGCTTTTTCAATTTTGCTACCTGAGATTGGTTTGTTTAGATTTTAAATATCCTCCTGTGTTAATTTGTGAATGTTTTATGTAACTAGGTATTTTTCCATGTCTTCCAGATTATCAGACTTGGAAGAGTATAGTTTTTCAAAATAAGTTCTGATAGTCCTCTGGATTTTGATTGAGTCAATGGTGAAGTCTCCATTTTGGTCTTTCATTTTGTTGATTTGCTTCACTTCATTCTTCATTTTGGTGAGGTGGGCAAGGGGTTAGTCAATTTTATTTATTTTTTCAAAGAACAACTTTGCGTTTTGTTGATTCTTTGTATTGTATTTTTGTTCTCAATTTCATTGATTTCAGCTCTGATCTTAGTTATTTCCTGCATTTGTTGGATTTGAGATTGGATTGTTCCTCTTTTTGTAGGGATTTGAGTTGGAGCATAAGTTTATTTATTTGGTCTCTCTCCTGATTTTTGATGAAGGCACTCAGTGCTATAAATTTACCTCTTAAGAATGATTTCATACTGTCCCATAGATTTCAATATGTTGTGTCATCATTCTCATTCATTTCCAAGAATTTCTTGATATCTGTTCTCATTTCACCTTTGATCCATTCTTCATTTAAGAGGGTATTATTTGGGGCTGGAGCAGTGGCTCAGCAGTTATGGTGCTTGCCCAGCAAGCAGAAGTACACAGGTTTAAACCCCAGCACCCACATACACAACTAAGTGTCGGAGCAATGAAAGCCATGTGAAAAACTCAATAAAAATTGATTCTCTCTCTCTTATTGTCCTTCTCTCTTTAAAAAAAAAAAAAAGAAGGCATTATTCAACCTCCAGGTATTTATGTACTTTCTATTGTTTTTCCTTCTGTTAATTGCAATGATCATACCATTGTGGTCTGACAGAATATGTGGGATCATATCAACTTTTTTTATATTTGCTAAGATTAGCTTTGTGGACTAGGATGTGATCTGTTTTGGAGAAGGCTCCATGTGCTGCTGAGAAGAAGGTAAACTCATCTGATTTGGGATGGAATAGTCTGTAAATGTCTGTAAAGTCCAATTGATTGATAGAGTTGTTTAGGTTAGAGATATCTTTACTGATTTTTTTTTTGCTTTGATGATCTGTCTACTGTTGATCGTTATATATTAAGCACCCCCCAATATTCTTGTATTGAAGTCTAGACATGGTTTAATGTCCTTGAGTACTTTTTCCACATATTTGGAAGGGTTGTAATTGGGGGCATAAATGTTAGCTATTGTTATATCTTCTTTATGTAGTATTCTTTTTTACTATGATGTAGTGACCTTTATCCCTTCTGACTAATTTTTGGTGAAAATTAACTTTGTTTGATATAAGGGTTGCAACACTGGCTTGCTTTCTTGGGCCATATGCCTGGTAGATTTTTTTTTAACATACCTTTAACCTTCAATCTGTGTCTATTTTTGGCTGTGAAGTTCATCTCCTGTAGGCAGCATATTGTTGAGTTTTATTTTTTGATCCAGCCTGATAATCTGTGTCTTTTGATTGTGACATTGAGTCCATTCATGTTCAGTGTTAGAATAGATATATGATTCTGGATCCCTGGCATTGTAACCTTTGCTGTATTTTGCACCATCTTGGTGATCTTTTAGTGAGTTATGTTTTTATTGACTTTCCTCTGTTTAGGTGCTTTGGGAGTTGTTTGGTTATTCCTCTGTTTGAAGTTTGTCTTTGAGTATTCTCTGTAGAGTTGGTTTTGTGTTCATGTATGTTGCTAGTTTGTTCTTATCATAGAATTATTTTATTTCCCCCTCACATTTAAAGCTGAGTTTTGCAAAGTATAGTATCTTTGGGTGAAAATTATTTTCTTTCAGTATTTGAAAAATATCATTCCATGCTTTCCTGGCCTTTATTGTCTGAGGTGAAAAATCCATAGTAATCTGTATTGTTCTTCCTCTGAATGTGATTTGGTGATTTTCCCTTACTGCTTTTAAAATTGTTTCTTTGATTTCTCTATTGTTCATTTAATATATGATGTGTCTTGGTGAGTTTCTCATTTGGTTAGATGCATTTAGTGTTCTATAGGCATCTTGAATATGAGTTTCTGGATCAGTTCTGATATGAGGGAAATTTTCTTTGGCTATCTCATTGAGAAGGTGCTTTATATTGTTTGTTCGTTGTTCTATGTTCTTCCCTATCCCAATAACTCTCGTCCGATCTCATCCCATACTTCTTGGCATTCTGATCATGGTCAGTAAGTTTTTTTTTCTTGTCTATCCTCCTTGCATTCAAAATTGCTCAACCTGTCTTTGTTATCTGACATTCATTCTTTGAGAGCTGAAGTTCTATCATTTACTGAGTTTACTCAATATTAATATCTTCCATTGAGCTTTGACTGTGTTTTTCATTTCTAAGAGTTCTGCTATGTGTCTTTTTAGAATGTCTAGCTCTTTATCAAAGTGGTGTCTCAGCTCCTGAAATTGCTCTCTTATTTCCTTCCTTAAATCTTCTTTTAATTCTTTGATTGCTTTCAAAATCAGTTTGTTGATACTTTTTTCTAGATTTTTTTATGCAGGACCCTATCCATGGACTCCTTTGCTGGGGAGTTGTGCTTTTGAAGAAGAGAATTGCTTCTCTTTTTCTTCATTTTTGGGGCTGGGGAGTGGGGTCTGTGAGCACTGTTAGGTTATTTTACTTTGGGGATGTTGATGAATCGTGGGATTTTTGTCTCTTCAGTAACTTGGGCTGGGTGCAATTTGGGAAGCTGAGATTAACAGCAGGCTCTGCAATGTATGGTTAATTATTGGCCTTTGCAATTTCTAATACCTCACAAGATAAGGAAAAGCTACAATATAAACAGTCAATGGGTACAATAAACAGTGTTAACCTAGTTGCTTCCTTCTGAAACTGTTATCATGTTAATTACCACCTATTGAGTGGAATGATAGGATCAGTAACTATCTTTGGTTGCAACACTATTAACCATCAGACTATAAGTGGATTAAAAGCAACCACACATTATCAAATTTGGCATTCACATTCAGTTTCCATTAAGGCCCTCAGTAAGGATGAATGCACAATATGGTCAGTTAAAGCATACAATAAACAATGTTGAATGGGTTAATCTGTTCTTTTGTAGTCGATGCACTATTAGTTATCACCTTGCAGGAAGGTAGCTTTCCCGATGTTTCTTTCTTTCAGGTCACGGAGAGCTGGGATGCAACGTGCTTGCTGTTCACCATTTTCTGCTCCAGGTGTTCTCTTCATTAGAGCATCTCTACTAGATACTTTCACCCTCCATCTGATTTGCATTATCCATTGCATACATGGTGCAGACTCTATGAAGGATGCTCTGGATGATTTGAAGGCAATGGGTCTGTTCTCTGTCTCTGAGGTCTCAGTCCTCTGCTCTTATGTAACCAACTCTGGACGCTGCCCTGGGAGCCACGCTGGCCATTGGGAACTGGGCCTCTGACTCTCAATAATTTTTAATAGTTGAATTTGAAGGAATTTTGAAATTTTTTCAAATCTATGAATTCAAAGGAACAAATTTATTATAGAAAACATGGTTTTGAAAATGATTTTCCTGAATTTTATTTTACTGTGTGTAAGAAGGTTAAAATATTATTCCAGGGAGGATTTGAAAGTGACTGTTCACAAGAGTGTGGTAACTGAGTAGCAATGACAGCTGAAAAAAGACAATATTGTGAAACTGTATTTCTGGCTGTAATTTTTTTATTTTTTTTTCTGATGGTGCAATTGAACTATGACCCTCACGCATGCTAAGCATGTGCTATACCACTAAGCTGTACTCCCAATATCCCTGCCTTATAAAATGTAACTACTAAGAAATATTAGAAAAAAATTGCAATTTTTTGACTTAAATATAATACTTATATTTGTGTTTTAGATGTTCTTTGTTTGAGAACTATATTTAGCTTCAGTTTTAATTTCCAGCCACACATTAACACTTGACCATTTAACATTCATTCAAAATTTGTATTATGTTTCCCTATTGTAAAAATGGTTTCTTCCTGTCCAGAAGGCCAGACAGGCATTTCTTAAGACTTCTAGGTAAGCAAAGTGCTTTCTGGACCTTGAAGGAAGGTCTGAAGCTGGGTGGACACCAAGCCCTGCCCCACTGTGCTGTGTCACAATGGTTTCCTCCTCCCAATACTCTAGAGCCACTAGTCACATTTGCTTCTTTGCTTAACCCAGAGTGTTACCTATTATTCTGAGGAGTGCTGAAGTGCTGTAGAAGGCAATCTGAATCATCTTCTGCTCTAAAAATTGGGGTGCCTAAATGGGGGAAGTATCACTGTACCTTCAAACTTGGCCACTTGGTGGCACCAAAAAGTAAGACCTGTACAGAAATTCATTCACGAGGTAACTAGCGCTTATTGCATTACAGAGAGAAAGTATAAGATAAATAGGTACTCTTTGAGGAAAATGGGCTTTAAACTTACTTGTTTTGTACCTTGGTAACATTAGGGGTAGCCAGGAGTGGAAGCAGCGAGTATCAGACTAGAGATCAGTGCCTTTAACCGGGCATTCTGTACCCTCAGGTGCCCATGGCTTCCCAGCAGCTCCTTGTCAAATGGAATAAAAGTCACTTGTGATATGCTTACTCTGTGCCAGGACACTGAACTGTGTGCCTAACAAGTGTTAGTATATTAATTTGTTTTCCTTTCTTGTATGAGAATTTTATAAATTCTCACAACATTGTGATTATAATAGTTATTTTTCTTGCCATTTTACACAGAAGGAAATTGGACTTTTGGAGACTGAATGGGATATACAAAAAATATCACATGACTGGCAGGTAGTGCAGCTGGAATTCAAATCCTGCAGTCAGGATTTGAATTTGCAGTCAGGTCCTGGGCCTTCACTGGGACACTGTGCTCCAGGTCCAGATGACTTTGGAAAGGGGAGACTATTCAGGAAAAGCCTTCTAAATGTGCATATCCCATGTGGGTTTTCAGTCTATTTAAGAATAACACTTACTACTATGCTGTTATCATTGGGGCAAAAGGTGAAGCTCACTTACAGTGCTTATTGCCAAATTTCAAGTTGAAATATGTTTTTAAAGATTCAGAGGCCCAAGAGTTTTGGCCAGGGATTCCAGCAGGGTCAGACAATTCCTATTTTAGCCCATGGTCCCTAGACAACAATCTCAGACAAATTTCTTTGTTTCAAGTGGCAATTGCATTCTTCCCTTTACAGCTAGACAAGGAAATTGGTCCTTGGCTTGACTTTCCCTCTCTAAAAAATCATGAGTGACTAATGGCTAAGGCAGCCAGATGGCCCCTTACAATAAGAATTGCTTTTACATAATGTCCCTTTCTTCATATCTTTCTCATTTCAGACCAACGCTTTGCAGTACTTTCCTCCGTCATTCCCTTTGTTGCTTTCACTTTTCTTGCTTCTGTGCTAATCCCTGCCTATGTTCAGAATGTACGGTCTCTCCATTTTAACCTTTCATTAATTTCTTTGTTTCATCAGCTCAACTTACTCCCTCTCTGTCATCTTTCTGATATTTCTGATTGAATAAGGCCTAGGCCGCATCTAAGGACTTTTGAGCTTGACTCTTGGAGTGGGTGGGACATCTGAGACTCAGGAGTGATGTTGGACTGAGTGTGGAGGCCCAGAGTGTTTGGTGGGTGTACAGGTTTTGTCTGCTCTTCTTTAGCAATTGTGTTGGCATTGTGTGACTCTGGGCCTGGTGATCTGGTCCAGGTGTGGAGGTGCCTATGTGTCCAGTTGGCCCTGCAAGTGGTGGGGGATGGTTGTGCTTCTGTAAGATCTGAGTGGAGCCTCCCCTCTTCGGACACCTGCACTGTGTTCTGCTCCTGTGGTGGGGCCTTGCAGAGTGCTGTGGATTGCGTGGTGTGTGCTGGTCGTAGGGGATTTCTCCTGTAAGGTTTGCAGAAGAAACAACCTGTTACTCACCTATCTCTTGGGCTTTATGTGCAGCTGACAATTGTCACTGCTGTTTTCATCCAAGTTTTCCACATCTCCAGCATGGCTTCAGGACTTCCAGTTTTTGAGTTTCTTTGGAAAATTTTCTACCTGGGATTCTGGGCTATGAAGGGATGCTGAAGAAACCAGAAATTTATATTGAACAACAGAAAAATATGGGTTATGTACGAAATAGAAAGTCCGGTGGCCCATTTTCAGAATATAATCTCTGTTAAGAAATAGTAACTCAGGTAAAGAAGTAAGAGTTGTGTTTGTATACAAATGCATGCATCCCATGAAGGCTTTCCTGTCACAGAACAAAGGGAGGTGGGAACAACTAAAGGTCTATTTCTTTCAATAACCCAATAGGAGACAATAAAACCTGGGAGACATTCAGGAAAACTGTATGCCCCATAGCACTCAGCCAATGAGGAAATGGGGGAGGGATCCTGCGCTCCAGGGGGTAAAATGCTGGTTGGACTCAGGCAGTAGCATACTTTGCAGAAGTAAAGTTTGCTTTGTGGAGTAACTTTTGAGCAGGTGCCTGATTGATTGTGGTACCCTGAAGCTTCTAACAGTTTAGCCTGAATTTCGGAAGAGTTTAAGTCAGACTTATATTGTTGGTCTTCACTCAAGTGCAATGATTTTAAAATAATGTTCATTATTTATTCTGATATAAAATTCATATATGGAAATATTATACTGTACTCCATAAATTGGTACAATTATTATATGTCAATTGAAAATAGAATCAGGGGCTGGAGCGGTGGCTCAGCAGTTTCAGTGCTTGCCTGGCATGCACGAGGACCTGGGTTCAAACCCCAGCACCATGTAAACAACTAAGTGTTGGAGCAACTAAGGCCATGTGAAAAACTCAATAAAGTTGTTTCTCTCTTTCTCTGTCTCTCTCACTGTCCCTCTCTTTAAAGAAAAGAAAAGAAAATAGAATCAAACTTGAACAAAATTCACATACGGTCTTTGCAGAATGTGTGAAGGCCAGTAGGGAAAATGCTGACGTTGCCATGATGGCTTGGCTTAGGTCAGGGCTAAGTGGGGGCCATCAAGAGGGGCACAGATTGGAGAGAGAGTTGGAAGATCAGACACTTCACTCAGGCCTTTTTCAATTGACATTATATGAGAAGTATTTTTCAGAATTTATATAACCATATTTATAATTTCAACATTGCAGTTTTTAGACAATGAGATTGATAGAGATTAGGGTAGTAAAATGACTAAGTGCTCAGGACAAATGGCCCCTTCAACTACACCTAGAAGCTAACCTGTAGAGAGAGATCATGGGCATGGTCAGGGCCTTAAAATGTGAAGCACCATGAGACTCACCTGTGGGAGCAACTCCTTTGTCCCAGAGGTGGGGAAACCTAAGAAGTGGGGGTGGACACAGATGAGAACTAGGAAAGAGTTGCTGCCTGTTTTGCATAGACTTTAACCAATGACATTGATGACCAGGTTCAATGCCTGTTTTACATGGAGTTTAACCAATGATATTGGTGCTTCTCTAATGACTTCTTTGCATAAATCTAATCAATGCTCATACCCCAAACCAATATAAACCCCGGCCTAACACATAAGATGGTATCCTGCTTCCAGGTACCCCTCTGCATTATGGAGATTCTGCTCTCATTCCTTAAATAAATCCTACTCGTTTTACTCTTCTCTTCTCTGGTTGTCACTGGATTTTGTTCAAAATTGTGAGACAAGAACCCAGAAGATTGGTGCCAAATTACCAGGGTGTGCTTCCACACCAAGACTGCAATGCACCGCTCAACAGTAGTGGGGAAAATCCCAGCTCTTAGCTGGGGAGCTGCTAACATTACAGAAATCTGCAGCCAACCCAAATTCCCAGTTTTAACTGGGAATAGCTGCAAATGCTAAAAATGGGCTACTTTGGGCACAGAAATCAGCAGTCAGCCCAAACTCCATTCTCCAGTGGGAGCAGAGAATCTGGCCTCATCTGAAAACTCCTGCATCAGGATGACATGATTTAGGGAGCTTGATATGGAGGTGAAGAAGGGAACAGAAAGATAAGAATTAGCAGGTTATATAAATCACCAGAGATGCATAATAAAGGCTCCAACTGAAATGGTACCTATGACTATAGAAAGGAGGAGAAGGGACCCATATGAAACAGTAAGGAATTGATATATAACTTGGAGACTAGAGTCAGGAAGAGATACTTTTATGAGGGACAACTGTTGATAGTATTTTGGGTTATTCTCTGTTACCTGACTAGATGGGTGAGGGCAATAATTTTGGAGATAAAAAGTGGAATATATTTTTAGGAGTATATGTTCTCTGGAAGCAAACAAAACAAAACAGAACCCCTTGCCCCCAAACTGGAAATAACATATTTTCTCTTAAAAATAGCTTATTTTTGTCCATTAAAATATAGATTGCTGGGGCTGAAGTGGTGGTTTGGTGGTTATGGCACTTGCCCGGCATGTTCAAGTACATGGGTTCAAACCTCAGCACCCATGTATACAACTAAGTGTCACAACAACGAAAGCCATGTGAGAAACTCAATAAAAAAATCATTCTCTCTCTCTCTCTTTCACTGTCCTTCTCTGTTTAAAAAAAAAACTATATATATATATATCAATTGTCCTTTAATGTTGGTTTTGCTGTTGTTGTTGTTGTTGTTTGCTGGGTATTGGGGACGTTTTAGTAGACATCATTGGAGGCTATCTTGGAGGCCTCCAACCACAGTGGGTTCTGGGCTTTTTAGCAACACAGCTGGCCCAGGAAATTCAGTGCTGGAGCAGCCTGAAGCGCAAGGACAGTATTCCCTTTTCTGGAGAGCAGTTTTACAGGCCCTTTTCTCCTGACAAGTGAATTTTGCTGCTTTGCCTAATAAGTGCCTAAGCTGGAAAACTGAAGTAGTGGCAGGGTGAATGGCAGGAGAGACTAGGAGGTTGGCAGGCTTGTTGGGAGAGTAAAAATAAGTTGACATTGAAGTTACGCAGCTCTGTAATTTGGTTTCTTCTTGGACTGCTCTGGTCCAGAATTTGTGATAATGAAAGGGTAACTACTCAGCAAAATTTTGGGTTAGGGATTGTCTGTGAATTTTAATTATCCACTTCTTTCTTTCTATAATGAAAAATGACGATTTGGCTACATAAATAGAAGTCGGAGAAGCCATAACACTTATTGAAATCGGCTTCTGGGCTTACAGAGTAGGACAATAGTTATTGATTACAAGGACATAGATTTCTTTCTCTCTCTTTCTGAGGGTTCTCTGTATTAATTTGAACAGATTATTTTGAACAGATTATTGAACTGGGAATCTCTTTCTATTCATTATATTTTGTATCTCTGAGAAGGATGCTGGAAAGTGCTGGAAGGGAGTCATAGACCACATTGCTATAGCAAGTCTGCCTACAGGGAGAGAAGACAGACCAGCTGGTGGGACTCTTAAGAAAGGACTTTGATTCTAGTCTGATATTTGTAGAGGGACTAGGAAGGAGTCAGGGCATGACCAAAAGCTTGGACTCCGATCAGGGAATTTGGATGGAGTTTATTACTTAAGATTTCTTGGTAGTCATAGACACTAACTAGATTCATCCCATCTCTATTAAATGTTTCACTGCTTTGTCAAAAGAGGTAATTAATAATCACTTTATAAATAGTGGTGATTTATTGGTTTGATTTTGTTTGTTTTAGAGGTAGAACAAAAATAGATACTAATTTCTGTGGCATTCCTTAACCCTAACCATTTTCCTAGGGGTACCAAAACAAGAGGTCCATGCTATCAGATCCAAGTCCATCTGCTCACCACTCAAAAGCCAATACTCAGAGGATGAGAGTTCTGGGGAGAAAATGATATTTATTCAAGGCTAACAGAAAATGTGGGTGGGGAGCCTTCATCTCCCCCAGAGACAATCCTAGGGTATTCAGATATGTGAAAGGGCTTTTAATAGAGAGGAGCAATGAACAGGAAGACTGTGTGCTGGGTGGGCTCTTTGCCATTCAGAGTGGTTTTATTTTGTTTTGTTTTTATGAGAGTTAAAGTGAGAGAGAGAGAGAGAGAAAGAGAGAATCAACTTTATTGATTTATTATTGAGTTTTTCATCTGGTCTTCCTTGCTCCGACACTTACTTGTGTATCTGGTGCTGGGGTTTGAACCCAGGTCTTTTGTGTATGCCAGTCAAGCACTCCACCTACTGAGTCTGAGCTGCTGCTCTAGCCCCTCAGAGTGTCATTTTTATTCCCTGACAGGAAGATTGCAAATGATCTTGACCTCCTGGGACTATTTCCTATAACTCTTTAGATAACCACGATACTTTTCTGCAAGTCAAACTTCACCAGGTTTGAACTTTGTGTTAGCTGATCATAGGAGTAAAGAACAGAAGAGGGTAATTCACATTCTGAAGTTATCTGAAGTTATCAGATATTCTGGGTTTTATAAATTTAAAGAAAGTTTACATAGCAGTTAACATCTTAATCCCCTAAGTGTGACTTTTCTTTAGAATTTGAAATGCTGGGCAAAGGGAGGGAAAGGAAAGTGGCTATGTCAAAGACAGTTTGCAAAGTTAGATCTTTGTGTTTGGTGCTGGAATGGTGACTCAGAGGTTACAGTGCTTGTTTGGCATGTGCCAGGGCAAGAGTTTGAACCCTAGCACCATGTACACAAGAGGAATGAAAGCCACATGAGAAACTAAATAAAATTGATTCTCTCTCTCTCTCTCTCTCACTGTCCCTCTCTCAAAAAAAAGTTGTTTTTTTTTTTTGTTGTTGTGTGTGTGTGTTTGAGGCTCATTACTAGGTAAGGACTAATAACTAGACAAAGCCTCTGACTTCAAAACCTTTCTGTAGGGGATTAGTTATATAAGTGTGTGTGTGTGTGTGTGTGTGTGTGTGTGTGTGTGTGTGATGTAAAGAAGCCATGCAGTTGCTTTATTTCACTCTCCTCCATGGCATTTGAGAATTAACAATTTTCAGTCTTTATGCTTAACTTATTCTGTCCTTCCTGCTTATTCTTTCCCATATATCTCCATGATTGGGCCTTTTTTCTCTTTCCCTGATTTATTGAGTCATAGCTGAGTAGCTTTTTGCTCTGGAAAGTTCTGTCATTGTAATGAGATAAGCACTTCAGTACTGAACAGCTACAGGAAGATAAAATTGTTCGACCCTGAAATATTTTAATTGTAATAGAAGAGTCAGCTTTGTAAAGGGATCTTTGCAATGAATCCTGTGATAAATAGAAGGATCCTTTTGTAATGTAAATATCAATCTTTTGTTTTATCTGTTGACATGATTTAAATTTGAAGTGGGATGAACTTGCATTATAATATTAGAATAAAACTAAAAAAAGTCATCACTCCAAAGATAACTTGATTGTAACAAGAATCACATGTAAAATATGATTGTCCTTTGATTTTAAGGTTAGATGGTAAGTGAGGAAAGCAGATGGTAAACAATGAAGTTATACTATATGCTACTTTAGAGGCCCTGAAAGATTTCTTATTTCCATCTTTAAAAAAATTTATTCCAAGAAAGCAACGATGAAATAGGAATATGAATTTTGTACTTGAAACTGGATATGAGCGCTAATCTTAGTACATGGTTCTAATGAATCAATGTCTGTCTTTCTCATATAGTTGCTGTATCTTGTGCTATTGCTCAAATTTTGTTACTAAAGAATATAATTTTTGAAACTCAGGGAAATGAACTGTTAAATCAGAACAGTGGGGGAAGTTTTAGTGAAATAATGTGCGTAAAGGCCTAGAACTCTTTAGAAGTACACAGCTACATTAGTTCTCAGAATTTCTCAGAATTTACAGTTCCCGGCTCCTGCAATTTTTTGTAGCTCTTCTTAGAGACTATTCTATGAAGCAATTGTTATATTTCTTTTGTATGCCTAAGAAAAGCAAATTCTAGAAAAAATTCAAAATATTCAGTTTTAAATCATTTGAAAAAAAAAAGCATTCGTTAGATAGAAGTTGAAATGTCAGGGCTGGAGCAGTGGCTCAGCAGTTACGGTGCTTGCCTGGCATGCATGAGGACGCAGGTTTGAACCCCAGCAATATGTACACAGTGAAGTGTTGAAGCAACGAAGGCCACATGAAAAACTAAATAAAAGTTGATTCTCTCTCTTCTCTCTCTCTCTCTCTCACTGTCCCTTTCTCTTAAAAAAAAAAAGAAGTTGAAGTGTCTATTTTTCTATTTCAATTTTTTTTTCCTCAGAGCCACAGAAGCATCTATTAGTTAATAAGTATTAATTAGTCTGTATTTGGAGTGATGTATGTATGGGCTTAGGGGTAATATTTGTCTAAAATACTTGAGAAGACTAGTTAAAAAGTTAAAAAGACTATTTAAAACAATGTCCCAAACTGCTAACATCTGCTCATTATTATAGATAATTCTTAGATAATTAGCAAAGGTGAAGTCAACACTTGGTAGCACTCACCATTCTTGCCTTTTATTGGAGAGAATTTAGAAAAGTCACCAGACATGCCATCCAGAGAGTGAGGCAGGATAGATTAGGGACCCTTGTCCCAGGCCTCACCCCACCTCCATCAGTAGAATTGGCATGAGGCTTTCACTCCACCCCACAGCCGTTATCAGAGTAGCTAACATCCCCAAAGTGTAAATGCAAGATCCTATTTTTCACAAAGACTGCCTGACCATCACAAGGAATGTACACAGAGGTTTCCAAGTTTAACCTACAGTGACCAAGAAGGGAGAGTCCCCTACTTAAAACCTCATACGTGTTACTTGCATGTCATGTATTTGATGTAAAACCCAGGAATAGCATTTGTTGTATGCACAAGAGGCATTATAGGCAAGGCCAGGGAATCTGTGAATCACCCCTCATTTAGCATAAACCACTCCAGCACAAAGGCCACCAAAGGAAACAAAGAAGTCAGAAGCACATCTATGCCCAGACCTCTAAGTCTGTGGGCAGATGTCTTTGTCATATTCCTGCTGCAAGGTTGCAGCATATCTTCTTCCAATAAACTATCTTAAGTGTTTCTCTTTGTCTTGGAGAATTTTTTCTGACCACCCACACACTGGATATCTCCCAAGACCCACGACAGGGAGGATTGGTATTTGTGTAGACATATTCGAATTCAGTCTTTTTTGCCCTTTGTGTATATATACACACAATTATTAAAATACAGCTGAGATATAATCAGTGTTATTCTGCTTTTTATACTTTATGTTATACTGTGGGTATTTCTTTTCATACGATGATATGGAAAACATTTTGTTTCCCCCATGGCAACGAGGAACACTTTTCCTTATATTATCACAATACTTTATTTAATAACTTTCCTATTGTCTGATGTTTAGAATTTCATGTATTTCCATTACAATAAATAGTACAATAACCAGTATATATATGTGTGTGTGTGTGTGTGTGTGTGTGTGCATATATATAGATATATATACACGTATAGTCTTAGAGATGGAACTAGTTTTCAAGATATGACCATTTTCTAAAATGTCCATGTGGGGAAAGCAAAATGGTCCTCTTGTCTCTGCATTTCTATACAAAACATAGTATTTTGTAAAGCATTTGCCAATTGGGTAAAAGAATAATACTATCTTGTTATTTAGTTTGAATTTTTTGAATGTTGGTAGATTGAATTTGTGTTTATTGTCCATTTTTTATTTCTTCTTTCATGAATTTGGGTTGCTGATCTCTTAATTTTTCATATGCGTATACTTTATTAATCTTTAATATTCTTTCTATATTAAGGATATTGAAACTCTTTCAACATTTTACAAATATTCATGTCCAGTGAATCATTTCCTTTTTTTTTATAAAGTCTTAGGATGCATGGAAATGTTAATTTTTATGTTGTCAAATATGGGTAGTCTTTTTCTTTATTTTATCTGTTAGAAATCTGACACAAAATATTCAATAAATGTTCTCCTATATTTTTCTACTTTTTATAATTTTTTTCATTTAAAACTTTCCATCATTTCCCTAACCATGTCTTCAGTGAAGATATTAATTCTGTTGAATGATTACTGATGAGAGGCAGAAGACAATTTCTATATTCTCAAATTTGGAAGCACAAAGTTACTCATTAAACTGATCTTAAAACAAAAACAACAACAAAACCACAAAATCCTCTCCAGGACTTCTCAGAGCATTTAACTTCCTAATGTGCACAATTTCCTTTCTGGGAAGGCAAAGGAAGGCACTGACCAGCATTCTTTCGTCAGCACCTCTATTTTACTTTCCTAAACACTTATTCAAATGAGAACTCAGAGCTCACTCTGGGACATGTGGCCCTGATCCATCTGAAATGCAGAAATAATAATGGAGGTAAAATCAGACCTAAGATCTTATCAGAGGCTGCATTGTTTTCTTGGCTCTTGTGCTTTTGCATGAGAGGATTTCAAGAAAGACACAAGACTTAGTAAACAGCCTAGTAAAGTTTATTAGAAGAAAGAGAAGTAGGGGAAGCACACTAAAGAGAGAGAGAGAGAGAGTAGATCCTCCCAGAGAGGAGGGTGAAAACTCAGTTTTTGCGTGCCAACTTTTATTGGGGTAGGAGGGAGATTGTTAGAAGGTCTGCCCAAGTATCGCCTATGGGCTGTGAACTGGTACACCACTTTAGTCAACTGCCCAAGGGTAACTCTTGTGCATCTTGGCCTGGCTGGCAGGTCCTGATTGGAAATGGCTTTTCAGAATTTATGGTTGGTGGGCTGTAGTCTTACCTGCTTTCCTAGGTCTGGGACTTTGGTCTGTGTTGTTTGTGTAGGATTTTGCTTGAGATGTTTTAGCAGGCCATTTTCAGCAAACATCCTTGTCCTATGGTTCTTACCCTCTGAACTTACCTATTTTTCTCCTGTTGTAAGAAAAATAGTTTATCAGGCAAAGCTCCTGAAATAGCTATCATGTCAAACCTAGCGGCACCACTGAGGCAGGGCTGTCAATTAACCGCTTGGACCTGTGTAAAGTATCTTCTTGTACCACCCAATCTGCTCATGTCTAGCTGCTCTGTCACGGTGATGAGTGTGGCACAAGACAAGTCTTGAGTCATTAATCAATTGTAGGAATGTCAGAATTTTCTTATTTGTCCCAACAACTGTCAATTTCTTTATTGGTTTGTGAATTTGAACTTTTTTCCTTTTTAAAAATTTTTTCTTATTCATTTAAAATCAACAGATAATATTGTATGTCTTTATCATGTACAGATAACTATGTGAAGTGTTGAATTTTTGCTTTCATATGCTGAGTCAGATGGATGGAAAAGGATAAAAGGAAGACAATGCGGAGAAGCAGCAGGCTTGCAGCCCAACAAACAAAACCTGAAGGCAATTGCATCTCCAAGTATGATGTTAATAACACAAACTGTGTTTAATAGTCAGAAACAGTGAAACAGCAGACGGCGTTAATTAAAGCTTCTCATCACTCTTCTAAATCGCCTTCTCTTCATGCGGGCAGCTGCTTCATGGTACCCGTGGAAAGATAATGTTTCCATTTCAAACTTTCTTGCATGAAACGTAAAATCTCATCCAGTGGCACTTCAAAGAATTTGGGCTTTTTGCAATGATTTATAACTACTGAAAGGCATATCATCTTCTGAGAAGTTTGTAAGTTCTAGAGTATTGTGTGTCTACTTTTGATTGAGTACCTTAGATCTATAAAGTCTTAAAAATAACATTCTATGTACAGTACTTAAAAGAAAAAGATGAGTATTAGTTTAAATAAAAAGATTATCACTTTAGTATGAATGACCTTAAAAGGAAAAAGGACACTAAGCAATGAGGACACCATTAGGGAAGTGGAGAGCTTGCTTGTCACCAATTATGATGCACAGATCGCACCTGTTTGAGTGGCCACCTGCTTAAACAGCCTGCTGTCAAGAATCTTTAGTGGAACCCACCAAATGTTTAGGAAGGACACATTAGTTGCATAGATAAAACTTTCTATGTAAATCTTGAAGTGTTTTGCCTGTCAGTGAGTTCTTGGGATGTTTATCTTCACTTGCCTGCAAGTAAGAGGTAGTAGGTTAAATGATCCACCTCTTGCTTGCTAGGCAGCAAAAAAAGTCAATTTTTCACTATGTGGCATATAATAACTTGTTAGGATGCAGAACCCAGAGTATTATTGCTCCGGTAAATATGCCAAAGCAGTTTATAACTTGATACATCCACTATATAGCAATAGCAAGAAAATAAACAACCTGATTAAAAAATAGGCAAGGACCTAGAAAGACATTTCTTAAAAGGAGACATATGAACGGCCAATGGGTATATGAAAAATATTCAACATCACATTTATTATCAGGGAAATGCAAATTAAAACCTCAATGAGACATCATCCCATGGCTGTCAGGAAGGCCATTATCAAAAAGACTAAAATATAAAAGTATTGGTTAAAAAAAAAATGTAAGGAAGCAAACCCTTTTGTACCGTGGAGCAGAATGTAAATTAGTACAGCCATTGTGGAAGAGTCTGGAGTTTCTTCAAAAGATTTAAATTTAGAACTAACATGAGAGTTAGTGAAGGGTACAGGTCCAAAGGAAATGAAATTAGCATGTCACATACTGAACTCCCATGTTCGTAGCAGCATTATTCACAGTAGCCAGGGCATGGAGTCAACTTATGTCCATTTTAGTCAGCTTTTTCACTGTTGTGGCTAAAAGACCTGACAAGAGCTATTTTAATGGAGGACAAGTTTATTTTAGGCTCACGGTTTCAGATGTCTTGTTCCAGAGAAGGCCGGCTCCATTCCTTGGGGCTCCAGATGAGGCTGAACATCATGGTGGAAGGGTGTGGAAGAGGGAGGTGGCTCAAGTAGTGTATAGCTCTAGGAAGAGAGAGCAGCTAAGCACAGCTCACCAAATTTACACTCCAAAGGCATGCCCAGAATACCCACCTCCTCCAGCCACACACTTCCTGCCTTCAGGTACCACCCAGTTGATTCCTACCAGGGGATTAATTCACTAATTGGGTTAAGGCTCTCATAACCCAATTGTTTTACCTTCTAGACTTCTTGCATTCTCACACATGAGCTTTTCGGTGACAACTGTCATCCAGACCGTAACATCCATCAATGAATAAACTCATAATGAAAATATCACACACACGCGCGTGCGCACACACACACACACACACACAAAATGAAATATCATTCAGGTTTAGGAGGAAATTCTGTCATTCCTGACAATGTGAATGTGCTGATCAGTTTTCTATCACCCTAACAAAATATCTGAGAAAATTAAATTATAGAAAGAAAATTTTGGGCTGGAGTGGTTGCTCAGTAATTGGAGCGCTTGTCTGGCATGTGCAAGGACCTAGGTTCAAACTCTAGTACCACATACATTACTAAGTGTTGGAGAATCAAAGGCCATATGAAAAAATAAAATAAAAATTATCCGTCCCTCTCTTTCCCTCTCTCTCTCAAAAAAAAAAAAAAAAAAAGAAGAAGAAGAAGAAGAAAATGTTTATTTTCCCTCACAGTTTTGGTGCTTCCAGCCCAAGGTTGAGCAGAACCATTGCTCTGAGCCTTTGGTGAGCATGTGACAGTCAATGTCAGGAGCGCACAGAAACGCCAACTGCTCACTTCTTGGTCAGGAAACTAAAGGGAAAGAAGAAAGAAGAGATTGGGGTCCCACACAGTTCCCTTCAAGGGCATACCCCCAGTGACGTAAGGACCTCCCATGAGGCCCCACCTCCTAAGGGTTCTACTACCTCCCAGTAGTGCCACCCTGGGGGCCAACTCTTTAACATATGGCCATTTGGAGGTCACTCAAGATCCAAACTATGTGAATGGATGAACATGGAGGACATTATTCTAATTGAAATGAGCCAGGCTGGAACAACTAGCACTGCAGCATCTCACTTGTATTTACAATGTGAAACAAAAGGCCAAACTCCTAGAAGTAGAGCAGAGAATGGAGGTTATCCAAAGCAGGCTGAGGGGAGGGGTGGGAGATGCTGGTCAAAGGGTACAGGTTTCAGTTAGACAAGATGGATTGTTTAGACCTACTGCACAGCGTGGTTTCTATGGTTAGCAATTGTGTGCTGTATATTTCAGAATTATTAAGACAGGAAATTTGAAATGTTCTCCCCACAAAAATGGTAAATAGGTGAGGAGATCAGTTTGTTAATTAGCTTGGTTTGGCCATTTCACATTTTAAGGCCTCATATTGTACCCCATAAATATATCCAATTATTTGTCAATTAGAAAAGAAGAGGAAGAGAGGCTGGAGCGGTGGCTCAGCAGTTACAGTCCTGGTGTGCAGGACGACGCAAATTCCAGCACCACATACACAATAAAGTGTTGAAGCAACAAAAGCCACTTGGAAAACCAAGTAAAACTGATTCTCTCTTTCTGTCCCTCGGCTACCGTTCCTCTCTCTCTTAAAAAAATAAAAGAAAAAGAAAAGGAAGACTCTGTAACAGGGTCAGGAAAAGAAGTTTGGAGTATGACATGAGAAGCCCACAGATTTAGGATAAATAGGGCATCAGGGACAGTTTAGGAAGTTCTTTTATTGTGTGCCAAGATAGGAAGTATCAGAAACTTATAGCATATTGAATTAAAACTTTAATTTTAGAGCTGACTCTGTAGCTCACCAGCTGTGTAATCTTGGGTAAGGTACTTAAACTCTGTTAACAATAGCAATAACCATAGAATTTAGCACATATTTACATTACACACACACACACACACACACACACACACACATTTGCTCAGTTATTAAGTGTGCCTTAAATTAAGTAGAAAAAGATAATCTGAATGCAGTAAATTATTAAAAACTCCAGTGTCTGGCATATACTAAATGCCATAAAATCTTACTTCTTATATGGGATATGGAAGTTTTCCATATGGTAAAGTGCTCCCTCCCTGTAAGTCACAGAGTTGGCAAACAGTTAAAAAAGTATCCACTGCCTACTATAGCCATCCCTCCCTCTGACTTACCCTCCTTAGGCACAGTCCCTTCCAGAATCCTGCCTCATCCCTTCTCTAACTCCAGACAAGTGTCTAGTCTGTCTGAGAGTAGCAGGGCATGGGTTGCAACCTCTCCCTACCCCTGTGCATTAAGGTTGCTCTTTGTCCATGGTTATATTTGTTGGCATGAATCTCCTGATTGGCATGGATAAACAACCTCTGGTGATGGAAATAAATATAAAAAGCACAGATTGAGGGCAGAATCAAGTTCTTAATTTCCTTGAGAATTAATGATGGGTTTCATAGCTTAACAAGACAGACAAGCCACTTGTGATCTGTCTGTATCCTCCAGGGCCTTTGATCCTGGCTGCTGGGAGATCCAGTCAGACTCTGAATCTGTCATCCTGGAGGTTTGCTGAAGGTTATGGTTCATAGCTGATGGGGAAAATACCAATTAGGGGTTCTCAGGAGAGCCATGGGCCTGCCCAAGAGAAGCAGGGCAAATGCTGAAAAGAAGCAGAGCTGAGGAAGCCATGGGTTACAGAGAAGAATGGGCCTGACAATCAGGGGGCCAGGCTCTGCATCCTGACTTCAACTTGCCCTGAGCCCTGCTGCAAAGATTGGACGTGTGTGTCCCCCTCAAATTCCTTATTGCACTCCTAACCCAGAGTGTAATGATTCTAGGAGGTGGGGCCTTTGGGCGGTGAATAGGCAGGCCGTGATGGCAGAAGAGTGGGATTAGTGCCCTGACAAAACCTTGCTCACTCCTTGCACTGCGTGAGGACACAGCAGAAGCACTTGCATGGATCGGGCCTAACTCGGTTTCTTGGAGACGCTGTTTCGGCTCATGGCTTCAAACATTGTCTATAGGGTGATGAAGCCAAATTTATATTTTTAGCACAAACTTGTCCCAGAACTCTATTTCAACTGCCTGTTAAACCCTTGAACAAAGATAACATGTCTGAAACTGGGCTCTTAGTATTTTTACCTGCCATAGCCAAACTCCTCCCTAGTGGTTCTCATCCTGTACAGGAAATTTCATGAGTGCTGATGGCTCTGAGTGAAGAAGTTTTTATTTCTCTTGCACTTTCACATCAAATCCATCATCAAATCCTTTTGGTTCTTCTTTAAGAATACATTCAGAGTCTGTGTGCCACCATCTCTGTGCCTACCATCCTGAGTCCAAGCCACTGTGGCCTTCAGCACTTCAACAGATTTCCAAGGGGTCTCTGTGTTTTCCCTTGAATGCTTTCAGTTTCTTTTCATCAAGGAAGACAGAAGGACACTGTAAAACTCAAATTAGGTCATTATTCTGCTCAAACGCCCCCCGTATCTGTTGACCTAGGGAGCCCATCATTACCTCTGTGCCTTTACCTCCATCTCATTCACTTCAGTCCATTCTGGTTCCTTGAACACAGTTTGGCCACACTCATGTCCTGGGACCTTTGTTTTAGGTACTTGTAATGCATTTCCGTCAGGTTTCTGCTTGGCATATTTTCTAACCTCTTTAATTCTGTACCAAAATGTCGCTTTCTCAGATACCCTTTTGAAAATCTTGTCCCCTCTTAAATTTCCTCCTCTCCTCTCCTGCTTAATTCCCCCCCTTATCCCTTACTACCTCCTTCTCTGCCATCTTGATTTACCTTATTGTTTATGTGTCATGCTTATGGGTTGTAAACTCCATAAAGGTAGAGATTTCCGTTTTATTCACTGCTGTGTGCTGAGAGCTTTGACTTATAATACATTCTTAGTAAGAACCTATTGAATGGCTGTTGAATGGATGAACTCAGAGTGAATAAACATGAATGACTTGCTCCTAGGCAGATGGATTGAACCAGGATATCTGGGGTGGAGAATGGGCACCTGTAGTTTCAAAAGGCTTCCTAGACGATTCTGGTACACAGGGAGCATCTGCTGATCTGAGGCATTCTCTGTGCAAGAGTAGCTGTTCATTTATCCCCATTAGTCTGCCGATGTCACATAGATCCTGAATAGAGAGATGACACAGACTATTTTTCTCCTTTGTTATTGACCATCCTGGGCAAAATCCTGTGATTTAACGCAGGCAGGAAGGAATGTGATCAGAGTGAATTAAAGAAACCTGCTTTTGTTTTCACTGCTAGCAGTCCTTGCTGTATCAATACGAGGCTGAAGGCATTTTCAACACCATGGAATGAATTCTGTAATTACTTTCACCGACACAAACCTACAAAGTCTTGGGGCTATGAGCTTTAATAATGTTTTCCAGAACACATTTGTTCATTTGAACATTGGAGGAAGTGAGAAGACTGATTTCTTTTGTCAGGCTTGAACATTCTCTTTTGACCCTGGCTGTCCTGCACCTATGACTAGAGCAGTTAATGCTCACATGCACGCACACACACGCTCTCACACATGTGCACAGACATACACACATGCACACAGCCTGAGAAACAGTCATCATTTCAAGCTAGGTTATAAAAAGATGAAAAGGTGAGATATGCACTCTCCTTTCTCTCTCTCTGATCAGTTCTGGCTCTATTGTGTCCCATCTTCCTTCTTTTACAAAGTTGCACTCTGGACCTAGTAAAACGCCATGGTTATAAGGGCACCCCCTCCTGAGGGGAGTCCACCTTCAGCTTCCCACCAGTGACTCTTCTTTAGAATGGGTGCTGGGTGCTGTTTGTGACGTCATTGTAATGGCTAAGGACTCGAACGTGTACTAAATTTCCCCCTTCTCAGCCCCTCCCTGGGTGTGTCTGGCACTGACAAGGACCCATCAGGAAAAAGAGGGAGAATGAATTTGCCTCCGTTTCTTCCTGTGAAGAGCCTACATGAAGGCTGGATCTGCGAAAGAAACTTGCTGTAATCCCAAACCTCTTCATCCACTGTGAAGGAAGAAACAGGAAACAAAGCAGGTCTGTTGGAAGGGAAGTGCCCCCACAGTCTCAGCTCCCCAACCGTGCTACTTTGGAACTGTGGGCCCAGCTCCGCACCCACACCTGGAAAACGGGCACATTTTTCTCTTGGCCAAGAGTGTGAGTGTGCCTTGTATAATTTCACAATGTCTTGGGACGTATTCGAAGAGGCTCTGAAGTCACTGCTTATTTGTTGGCTTAGAGGGTATGTGTGCCAGTACTGTGGCATTTCACCGCTCTCTGCTCGCCACTTCCCAGTTTTATTTTCACCCCTCTCCTAGGCTACTGTGTTCTCCCTAGAGGCATGTGATGGTGGAGGGCCAGTTCAGACTGGACTGTTGATGGGCAGCCAGTTGGGAACTTCAGCCTAAGCGATTTTCTGCTTCTGGGGTGGGAAGGATGGATCTAATAGCACAAGATGGCCCATGTGGTGTGGGAACAACTCTCATATTGGGGTCCTTGTTTGTCCTTCCAGAACAGCCAACCTTGAGTGTGGGGTTGGAGTGTGTGTGTGTGTGTGTGTGTGTGTGTGTTCCTGCACTCAACATGCCCTTACCCCCATCTCCAGAGAACGCCACATCAGGGGTGTCCCCTCAACTTCAAACCAGGCTCAAAGTCAAGATTAAGTCACTATCTCAGTGTTTCATTTTAACAAGTTTTAAGGAGCAAAGATGGGGTTTTGGCATTTTCCCTCTTGGCTCCCTGGATTCGACAACCCTTTATCAGACTGGTTGCTTAGAATTTCTTCATCATTTAGTGTGAGCTATGATAACACTTTCTTAAAGGTGTGGAGACAGAACTGATTCTCATGCATATTTGGAAAACTGTAGCTACCAAAATGGGTCTCTGATTATTGTTTGTATGGAGCAGAGAAAAATGAGTCTGCTTGATGAAGTTTTTAATTTTTTTAATGAGAAGCTAGTGATGACGGGTTGGTTTGTTAACATGTGGCTTAGAAATTATATTTGTTTTTATGAGCCCTACATATCTATTTTGTCTTCCCAGAGGCAAAGACATTGAGACTGACTGTACGTATCTTCAAATGATGCTATTACATTTCCATTCCAGAAGGGTGCTTCTGGTGGGGTGCTGTTCATTACTTGGTTGATGTTCTTAGGGTAAATCACTGTAAAATAAAGGAAGGGCAGGGCAGGGAAATGGGAAAATTGATAGGAATTCTGTGATGTTATTATATTCTGTTCAGCTTATGATTCAGAATGGAGCAACAACATGGACTGATTTATTAATCATGAGACAGGGGACAAATTGTCAGACCCCAGCATTGGAAATCTTTGTTTTAGACATCATTTTATAATTTTAACAAAGCTGCAGATTCAAACACTGCTTTATTCAATTACTTTATTTCCATTTGCCATGATCCACCTATTCTTGACATTCTGCCAAATATTGAATGGAAATTGATGAATTAATGCTTAAACTTAAAGTGTAATAAAACATAAATTAAAAACAATATTATTTGTTAAGATCCAGCATATCTTTTTCATATTCATGCATGAGCAATATACAAGGTTTCAGAAATGCAACTGAGAGTTAAATACGTTTCCTAAAGTCAAGTGATTATGAGTATTTGATCTGCATGCATATGCATTTATCAGCTACAAGTTAGGTAAGAAAAATTATTTTTATAGTTTTTTTTTGTTCTGTTTTGGGTTTTGGTCATTCTTGGAATAGGTTTATCTACTTACATAAAAGGATGTTCATGATACTCCAACTTGTTTCTCCTATTTAGGGAGGGAGAAGAAATTTAATCATGGAAATGGAAATCAGTCACTAAAGTTTAAATAAGAATAATAATGATTTTTTCCTTGAAAGAAACATTTTTAATTGTTAAACCCAAATATATTATTTTCCATTCTTTTTTTTGAATTTTAAAGTTGAGCAATCATAAATGAATAAGTAGTAACAATATGATATGATCCTAATCCAGAATCACCCCCACATCACCCACACCCGTCTCTTGAATTTTTAAAATTCCCCTTTTTAACAGATATATATCTATTAAAAGGATTATATATATATATATATATCTTTGGTTCCCCCAGATTATGTGTTGCTTCAACTTTAGTGAGTCTAGTACATGACTTGGTTATGCTCTAGCCTCCACATATGAGGGAAAACATTTGACCCTTGAGTCTCTGGGTTCAGCTAATTTCGTTCAGCATAATTTCTTCCATTGCCATCCATTCCTTCAAAGGCCATAATATCATTGTTTCTAATAGCTGAGTAGAACTCCATGGTGTGTGTGTGTATTTGGATGAATTGATCCAGGTGAAGGGCATTTGGGTTGATTCCATAGTTTAGCTATTATAAATTGAGCTGCTATGAACATAGATTTTGCAGTGTCACTGTAATGTGCTGAATCTAACTCCTCTGGGAAAATACCCAGAAGAGGGATAGTTGGATTGTATGGTAGATCCATCATTAATTATTTCAGGAGTCCCCATACTGCTTTCTAGAGCAGCTGAAACAGTCTGCAATTCCACCAACAGTGTGCTAGTGTTCCTATCTCCCCACAACCCCTCCAGTATCTGTTATTATTTATATTATTCATTTTTGCCAGTCTGACTGGAGTGAGGTGAAATTTTATTTGATTTGCATTTCTCTGAGTACTAGTAATTTAGAACACTTTCTTATGTATTCATTGGCTTGCTCAATTCCCTCTGTTGAGAAGTTTCTGTTTATCTCTTTGGCTCATTTATTGATTGAATTGTTTGTGTTTTTGATAATAAGTTTTTCAAGTTCTTTGTAAATTTTGGATATTAATCCCCTGTCAGAGGAATCGCAGGCCATGATTATTTCCCTTTCTGTAGGTTCTCTCTTGATAGTGTTGACCAATTCCTTGGCTGAGCAAAAGGTTTTTAGTTTAATAACATCCTATTCATTGATTCTTGACTTTAATTCTTTTACTTTGGTAGTCTTGTTGAGAAACTCGTTGCCTACTCCCATATACTGGAGTGTAGCTCCCAAATTTCTTCTAGAAGTTATATGGTAGCTGGTTTAGTTCCAAGTTCCTTAATCCATTTGATTTGGTTTTTGTGCAAGATGAGATATAAGGATCTAATTTCAACTTTCTGCAAGTGGCTGTCCAATTTTCCAGCACCATTCATTGAATAGGCTGTCATTCTTTCATGTTATATTTTGATTTCCTTTGTCAAATATCAGATGTTTAAAGATTTGTGAATTTGTCTCAGAGTCTTCTGTTCATTCCATTGGCCTTCATGACTGTTTTAATACCAATACCGTGCTGCTTTTGCTACTACAGTTCTACAGTGCAATTTTAGATCTTTCTTGCTTAGTAATGTTTTGGCTATTCTGGGTTTCTTTTTATTCCAAAGGAATTTGAGAATTTCTTTTTATATATCTTTAAAGAGTGACATTGGTATCTTGATGGGATTTGAATTGAATCTGTATGGTGCTTTTGACAGAATGACCATTTTAATTATATCAGTTCTGCCTAACCAAGAAAATGGAACATCTTTCCATCTTTTTGGTCTTCGTCAATTTCTTTCTGTAATGTTGAAAATTTTTCTCTGTAGAGGTCTTTTACTTCCTGTGTTAGATTATTACCAAGTATTTTTTTGAGGATATTGTGAATGGGACCAATTCCCTGATTTCTTCTTCTGCTCTATTATTGTTAGCATATAGGAAAGCTGTTGATTTATAGGGTTGATCTTATAGCCTGCCACTTCCATGTCTTTTAGATTGTCAGACACTTCCATGTCTTCCAGATTATCAGATTTAGAGGTATATAGTTTTTCAAAATAGATTCTGATAATCTGTTGGTTTTCCATGGGGTTGGTAGTGATTACTTTCTTTCCATTGGTGATTTTGTTGATTTGCTTCTCCTTCTTTTAGTGAATTAGCTAAGAGTTTGTTAATTTTGAAGAGCCAGCTCTTTGTTTCATTGATTCTTTCTATTGTGTTTTTTTTTTTCCGATTTCATTTATTTCAGCTCTGCTCATAATTATTTCCTGTCTTCTGCTGGCTTTGGAATTAGATTGTTCTTCCTTTTGTAGGGATTTGAGGTGGAGCATGAGCTTATTTATTCAGGATATCTCCCAATTTTTAATGTAGGCACTCAGTGGTATGAATTTTCCCCTTAAGAATGCTTTTCATGCTGTCCCAAAGGTTTTGATATGTTGTGTCTTCATTCTCAATCACTTACAAGAATTTCTTTACTTCTGCTTTCATCATGTCTTCTTGGATCCAATCTTCATCTTATAAGGTGTTATTCAATCTCTCTCTCTCTCTATATATATACACACACACACACACACACACACACACACATATGTGTATATTTTTATGTATTTTCTGTTATAATTTTTACTGTTAATTACTGGGATCATGGCATCATGGATTACATGGGATAATATCTACTTTTTTATATTTGATGAGATTTCCTTTGTGAAGTAGAGTATGATCTATTTTGTAGAAGGATTAATGTGCTCCTGTAAAGAAGGTAAACTCAGCCAATTTGGGGTGGAATATTTTATAGATGTCTGTTAAGTACATTTGATTTATGGAGTTGTTAAGGCTGGAGATCTCCTTATTGTTTATTTGCTTTGATAATCTGTCTGTTGGTGATAGAGGAATATTAAAGTCCCCCAGTATTATCATGTTGGGGTCCAAAAGTGGTTTTATGTCATGGAATATTTTTCCACATTCTTGGGAACACTTGTGTTTGGAGCACAGATATTTACTATGGTTATATCTTCCTGATGTACCTTTACTTGATGTAGTACCCTGTTTATCTCTTCTGATTAAATATTGGTTGAAATCTTCTTTGTCAGATGTAAGTATTGCAATACGAGCTTGCTTCCTTGGGCCGTAAACCTTCTAGACTTTTTCGATCCTTTGAAAGAAATTTTAATCGTAATATTTTCCTTAACATTATAGTAACTATATGCAGTGAAGTTATCATTATCTTTATTTGCAATAAAAAGAACTGAGCCTATATCAGATTAAGTGAATATCAAATTATTTCCTCAACCTCCCCAGAAAATGAGGGGTGAATTTCGGCACTCTGATTCAATCTCTTTACATCCTCTTATTGTTATTATTTCACTATTGGACTATTTACATCTGTGTGTGGGATGACCTAGGGAAATAGTTCCCCAAGTTTTTGGTGTCTCAAACAGCATCAAACTGCTTGAGTGAAGTTTTGTTGCCAGAGTTCCCCAAACTATCAGGAAGTTCTATTCAGATTTTTCTAATTGGAAAACAAAATGTCTAGTATGTCCCCATGAGTTAGTTTTAGGCTGGACTGAGGTGGAGCCTTTGTGTTTTACGTACCCAAAAGGATTTAAGGAGCCACATGTGAACATTGATCATACCTCATGCAGTAAGTACTAGAATTTTCAAATAAAATATGTTAGGTATTTTTTTTTCTCTTAATAAATGTTAGAATGATTGCTATAGTTTGGATATGGAGTGGTCCTCTATGGCCCATGTGGTAAAGGCTAGATCCACAGCTTAGTGCTCTTGGGGATTGGTGGGAACTTTGAAAGGTAGGACCTAGAGGGAGGTCTTCTGGTCGTTTGTGTGCGCCCTTGAAGGGAACTTGGGATCCCTGTTCCTTCTCCTCCCTTTACTTTTTTGTATTCCAGACATGAAGTAAGAAGTTTTGCACTTCCACATTTCCATATCATGACTTTCTGCCTTGCCACAGACCCCAAAACAACAGGGTCAATAATCAGGGACTAAAACCTCAAGAACTGTAAGTCAAAATCAACCTTTTTACTTAATAAGTTTATTTATGTCAGGTATTTTTTACAGTGACAAAAGCTAACACAATTCAATAACAATTCTATTTAGTTATTAAAACATAATAGTCAATTTTTTTAGTCTTTTAGAAGTATGGCACACAGGAATCTTCTGGAATGGTTATCTCATAGAGTGGTGAACCCACAATCCTGCCTTGTGTTGTTCATATCCCTGTGAAATCTATTGAGTAAAGGCCAGACCTATGACATTCTTCTAAACAGTAGATGGAAATCCATTTCTGGGGTCACATTATGTTATATAATATTCAATTGTGATGTTGACGTATTCTACGGATTCTAGATTGATGAAATAAGTGGTCATGTTGGGGGAAGCCTGTTTGTAGGGAACTGTAGAAAGACCCTAGTAATTGTGAGTAGTTCCTAGCTGCTGAAGACAGGATCTTGCTGAAAGTGACCCTAGCCAATAGTCAGCAAAAAGTCAGAGCCCACAGTCCTACAATGAAGAGGAAATGAATTATGTCAATAATATGAGTTAGCTCAGAAGTGGATTTGTCCCAGATTAGCATTCCGATGAGAACATGACCCATCAGTATCTTGACTGCAACCTTGTGAGATGTTAAACAGAAGGCCCAGTTGTCTGTGACCAAATTCCTGACCCAGAGAAACTGTTCGGTAATAAGGATATTGTTTTCATTCGCTGTTTGTGGTAATTTGTTATTCAGTGATAGCTAACTAATGTAACAGGGTTTTGTCCATTATTCATAGCATCCTGTTCTTGTTTTGTGGTTCCTCCTTCCTTATGTATATATACTTCTTTTTTCTGTTTATTTCTATTTTCTCCGGTGTCTATTTTTTATTATTTTGTTCAATTTCCTTCATGTCTTTGGTTCAATGGCTGATGAACTTTGGTTATCTACTTCTTTGAAATCAAAAGGACTGCATATGCCTCCACTTTTGAAGCTCTTCTTTAAGATTTCCCACCTCTAAGACTCTCTTTTGCATATTTATTCTGCTTAGTATCTCTGTGTGGTGCTGACTGGCTGCATTTGTGATTGGGTAAATGTGGAAGAAGCCAGTTGTTGGACTTCAGATGCTCACATGTTGAAATGAGAAGTTGTACATTCTGGGTCACCAACACCACCTAAGCCAAAGGAGTTAGTTATCCTCAAATGCTTTATTCAGTCTGTAGTGACTAATTCTGACTGGTTCTGCTTTAGGTGCAGGGTTGTGGGGAGAATGAAAGGGCCGCTTTTCACTTTCATCTTCCAGGGTCAGATCAGGAGATTCCTTCTCACCCTTGCTTCTACCTCCTTAAACTTCTGTTTGGGATGTGGCCTTCTCTGGCTGTTTCTTCTATTAATAAGATTTTATCCGTCTTCAATTTCCCATACCTGGTGCTAAATCTTTGTACCCATTATATGATCCCTCCTGCTCTCTTGGCTCTCCTTTTTATATATTTATTTCAGTGGGGTTTATTTGGCTAGAAATGCCATAACAAAACCACAGATTGGGAGGCTTAAACAGCAGACATTTATTTCCTTACAATTTTGGAGGCTGGAAATCCAAGATGAAGGTGCTAGCAGGGTTGATTTCTTGTGAGCCCCCCTTTCTTAGCTTACAGATAACTATCTTCTCACTGTGTCCTTGTATGTCCTTTTCTCTGTGTGCATGTGTTTTGGGTGTCCTCCTCTTCTTCCGAGGACATCAGGCCTGTTGTATTAGGGTCCTACCTTTATGACTGTATTTAACATTAAGTACTTCCTTAAAAGACCCTATCTCTAAATACAATCAACTTGGAGGATTCAAGATTCAACATATGAATTTGGCGGAGACAAAACTCAGTCCATAACAACTTGGGAGCTCACCCACCACCTTTACTTGGCCCTTTGCTTAAGAATGCTGTGCTATGTTGCAGGATTGTTTTGATGTTCGGTGTTCTTTGCACAAATACTAGGATCCTTAGGAAAGAAAGGCTGTAAAAAAGACCAAAGCAACAACAAAAACCATGTAACCAGAAAAATAATGTATGATTAATAGAAATTTATTTTGGTAGCAAGCACACCAAACAGAGCTGTTTCCTTATTTCAACTTGGGACCATAAAACCGGAAAAAAAAAAAAAAGGAAAATGACTAGATCAAAGGGAATAATGAACAAGAGAGAGGCATTTAAAGTGGAAGAACGTGGCCTCTCTGAGAGACAGTGAGGACAGCAGGGTGGGCACTGGCAGCTGGAGGATTTTCTGGGTGTAGGTCAGGGAAGTGGGAGCCAGGAGCCACCAGCTGGGAAAGACAGCAGGTGCATGACAACCTAGACATTTTTCTGTGAGGTGGAGGAAGGGATTTGGAGGTGCCACATAACAGGGAGCCAGCTGGTGGAGCCAAGTCACAAATTGCTGCTCTCCTATTTCTGAGTGTGACCCCATTGTGGTTTTTGGATGGTAGCCTGGCAAACACCTGTTGCAGTTATTGGGGCCCATGGACTTTTTCTGGCTGTTGTAAGCTTAGGGACTCAATAGTTAGCCACAAAAATAACTTGTCTAGGCCAGTGGAAAACTCTGAACTCACTCATAAAACTCAGTGCCTCCACAAAAGGATAAAATACAGATTCCAAGCTGTGCCTCTAAGATGAAATAATATACCTTAAAGCAGTTACAAACATATTCTAAAAAATCACATGAAGGGGTTAAAATATGCTGGGCTATAAAAATAGATGAGCATTCTAATTAAGCTACTAGCAATATTTTCCATTTTAAGCTCAGTATTTATAGGCAACTTTAAATTATGGTATTTTTCTCTATTATATCAATGTATTAACTCACAACAGAAATATGGCTTTAGTTTGCTCATTGTTGAGAATTTCTGGTATCCCAGCAATGGAGGATAGAGTTTCAGTACTAACAAGTTAAAATTACACATAGTTTTTTATTAAAAGTACAAAATAATGAAAAAGTCTATCCAGGTTCTTTGAATGAGTTGGAATTTTGTTGTAAATATTTTTAAAAATACTTGTGTAACCTCCTACAATTTTCAAATAGATTTGTTTCACAAAACTCAATAAACATAAAGATATTTTATCTTTATAAATTTTTAAATGTTCATATGTCTGCCTTTATCATTCATCTGACACTTTAATGAAAATCTGAATATACAGTTTTCCTATTTGGGGTGCAGTTCCCAATTCTCCAGCAATATTGTTGGTTCTTTGAAGGAAAGGCTTGTACTACGTGGATTGGCCACTCAAAAGCAAGTGTTTCTTAACCATACACTGAAACGGAAGTTTGGAGGTGGAACTTGATTGCCCAATTCTGCTGGCTGGTGAGACTGGAGCTTCCTCTGCTTCTGCTGGCGGGTGGGGTCTGTGTAAGGTTCAGGCCTGTGCAACTGAGGAGTGTTGCAGATCTTAATGCTGTGCTGTGCCACCCAGTGCTGCAGCAGACCTCAGCAGCTCATCATCAGTTTCCTCTTCTATCTGGATTCTTGTCTAGTGAATTCAATGAATGAAATCCACAGACCAGGAGGAGCCAGTGTAAGAGTAGGATTTGTTGGAGGAACAGGACCAGAACTCTTGTATTGCAAAAGGGGATCTGACGGCACATTTTCTCCACTGGAGAGTGATCATCTAGGGGTTTACATAGCACTTGGATAGCTGCTATTAGTCCAAACTTATGCAAATTAGGGATTGGAAAAAGTACTAATGGTATTGGTTTAAACTTATGCTATTTAGCATTTGGAAACACGCTAATGTTATATTGGTCTGTTCTTGGTCCCCAACTTCCATTTTCTGTTGCAGGTCAGGAAGCCGGGGATCGAGGTTGTCAGGTGGGGCTTTTATAGCAGGCATCTTTGTGGCACCCAGGCCTGGATGCCAAGAGATGTCAGGTTGGTGCACCTTGGCTCACCACCATGACACTGGCACATTATTCCTCAGATCCCCACCACACCCCCACCCAGCACCATATGGAGGGCTCCACGTGACCATGGGCCATGCTTCTTCCCCGCTTTCCAACCCACCTGGGTGCCACTCCACTGCTCCACCATTCTTTTCAGGGATCGGTAGGGCAGATGTGCAGCTTGGCAGCCAGGGAGCCCGATCACTCTCTAGACTAGATTTCATACCTGTTACTATTGATGCAAAGGCACATCAATAATCAAAATTCCCACGGTTCTTCACAGCTTGAGTAAAGACAAACACATACAAATCTAATCTCAATATAATATGGAGATGGTTGTGTAAGACACAGTTCTCAAATTTTCAGGACTCAAGACTACTTTATACTTGTAAAATTTATTGAAGGCTTCACAGAGCTTTTTGTTTATATGAATTATATTTATCAACCTATCAATTAGAAATTAAGACTGGTAAATTTAAAAATCTTAATTTTTGGAAATCTCCTTAATGTATGGATTAACGGAAAATAGTTGGATTCCCTTATCTGAATCTACATTCAATCCATTGCAATAAGGTTTTTGTTTGCTTGATTATTTGAAGTAGATAAAGAAATTCTGGCTTCATGCACATAGGATATTGGAAAAGGGAGGAGAAGTTTAATAACATTTTCAGTTAATTGTAAATTTTTTTTGATACATCAAAAGCCAATGAGTAGTAAATTCTTTTTTTATTTTTAAAGAGAGAAGGACAGAGAGAGAGAGAAAGAGAGAGAGAATTAATTTTTATTGAGTTTTTCACATGGCTTTTGTTGCTCTGACACTTAGTTGTGTTCGTGGGTGCTGGGGTTTGAACCAGGGTACTCACGCATGCTGGGCAAGTGCCGAAACTGCTGAGCCACTGCTCCAGCCCCAGGAAATTCTTTTTATTTCATTTGTTCAGTTACCATCTGATTTTGTTGGTGAAAAAAATTTAAGATCTATTAGTTAATTAATTTTCAACTTTACAAATATATGTTATCATTAATTCAAGCCAACATGCTACATATTAGGTCTCCAGAACTTATTCTTCTTGTAACTGAAACATTTCATCCTTTGAACAACATCTTTGTATTCTCCCTTCCCTCAACCCTTGATAACTATTCTACTTCGTTCCTAAAAATTTGAGTTTTTCAGTGAGATCATACAGTATTGGTCTTTCTGTGGCTACCTTATTTTGCTTATCATAATGTCATCCATATTCAATGATGTTGTCACAAACGGCAGAGTTTTCTTCTTTTTGAAAGCTGAAAAATATCCGTGTGTGTGTGTGTGTGTGTGTGTGTGTGTGTATGCGCGCTGTGTTTTCTTCAATCATTTATCTATCAAGAGACAATGTGGTTGATTCTGTGTCTTGGTCATTGTGAATACTGCTGCCCTGAACATGAGGATGCAGATATCTACATACTGGTTTCCTTTCTTTGGATATGTGTCCAGAATCATACGGTTCTATTTTTAAATTTTAGAGGAACCTCCATACTAACTTACATCCATACCAACCATATGTGTGCCAGGGTTCCCTTTCCTGTACATCCTGGACAACACTTATCTTTTGACATTTTGACAATGATCATCCTAACAGGTTCAAGCGGATATCTCATTGTGGTTCTGAATTTACACTTCCCTGATGATCAGTAGTGCTGAGCACCCTTTCTTATGCTTCTTGGCTGTTGGTTATTATTTTTGCTATTGTATGGTCAGTAATTATTTCTTAAACATTTGAGACCTGAAACTGTATCAGTGAATTTTTTGTACTGTTCTGCATTGAATTCCATTGATGTAGTTTGCATTTTGAATTGATCTTTTTCTCATGTATTATCTTCAGTGACACAGTGCATTGATCATTTGGAAAGGCCCATTTCATTGAGCTGTGTGGAATTATCAAATATTGACACATTTCAGTATATAATATTTAAATCATTCACTTCTATTACCACTGATCTAATGTGATCATCAATTAGAAATGTCTTTAAGGACTGGAAAACTCTCTAATTCATGATGGTGTAATGTTTACTAAATTTCTAATTTTTCCCTTGAAAGCTTAAATTTTGTCATTGACAACAAACACTACCATTTTTTTCCCCTGAAGTGATAGGCTTAATTAATTTGTTTTAAGAAAATGTGGGGGTTGGTGATTTAGCTCAGTGGCAGAGCGGTTGCCCAGCACATGCAAGGCCCCAAGTCCGGTCCTCAGCCCTGGAAAAAAAAAAAAAAAAGAAGAAAAAAAAGGAAAATATCTGTGAAGTACCTAAGTCTGAATAGCTATCGTGTGCCCGTCATTTATTCTTTCAAGTGAAAGTGGTATTCCACAAGAAAGCAGCTGGTTGTGCTTGAAACAAAGACACATGCAACTCTTCAAGACAACTATCAGATTTGAACACGCAGTAGTGCTTTGTGTTACAACCCACTTCGACGCTCAGAGTATTAAAACATGTATACCTGAAGGCAAATATTCAATAAAATTAATACTTTTCACTTGAGTGTGTGACGGTGAAGACCAAGAGATTACTGGTTCATTTTGGTGTCACTGCCTCAATTCATAATGGACACCAGCAGTTTTATCCACCATTGCTTTGGATCATCAAAGCAATAGTATGAAAATGGGTTTTTCCTGTGGACCCCATAAAATGGCATTGGAGGCTTAGAGAACTGTTGTTCTAGGAGGACAAAGGAGAGGCATGTAGTCTGCCTGGCCGGGGAAAGAAGAGGGCTGAAAAAGTGGCTTGTGGATAGATGACTCTCTCAGCTGTCAGAGCCTGAGTAGGTTATTCAGTGGGAGAAGGTAGGGATGGTGTGTAGAAAAGGTATTATTTTTATATCATTATGTAATAAATTATCATGGACTATGATAAAATAACACTGTTTGTTGCTCTCACACTAGAAGCCAGGAGTCCAGGCGTGGGCTATCTAGGTCCTCTGCTAAGTGTCCCACTAGGCTGAGAGGAAGGTGTCAGTTTGGCTGTGTTCTCTGTTGAAACTTGGGACCCTCTCCCAAGTTCATTTGGTAGAACATAATATGGGGCAATTATAGGATATGGTTCCCCGTTTCTTGCTGTCAGCAGGGTTTATTCTCAGATGCTGGGAGCTGCCTGTGATTTCCTGCTCTGTGACTGTCTCCAAAACATGCAGTTTATTTCTTCAAAACCAAGAAGTGAATTCTTTCCCTTCCAGTCTGCTCTTTCAAAAAGGACCCAGAATTCCCCCCACCCAGGGCTCACCTAATTAGGTCAGGCCCACCCAGCAAAATCTCCCTTTTGATTAACTCAGTTTATCTGGGACATACATCTCCATGTAACGAGACTAATCCCGGAGTGAAATTCATTCTACTTCTTTGAAGACTACAGCACAGGGTGTGCACAGCAGGGAATCTTGCAATAGCCCCTCGGAATTCCATCCACTATCAAAGGACACAAGGGCAGCTCAGAGATTCAAAATAAGTGAAAATCAAGCCTTAACAAGCCTACATTTTCAGTAGGAATTAAAGATGGAGTGGGTGGAGGGACGGATCAGAAAGGGGAGAGAATTATCCACTTCAAAATTGCCCTCTTGGCTGTGCCTGGGGCTGTCACACTGCAGACTGCCCTCCTCAAACCTCCACTGCCCCCATGTAGGGAGCTTTGTGACCTCATAAGGACGGCTGTGAAGGAGAGGTATGCTATCTTTCAAATTTCATGGAGAAACTTTCGGGAATTGTTTCAGAAGAAGTCTGAGCTGTCACCAATTACCTAATTTGGAAAAGAGAAAAAAGGTCTTTCTGACCTCAGGCAACAGACTGCTCTCAGTGCTGCATCCAGGGAAGGGAATCTTTCAGGCTTAATCAGGCGGCTGGGCTCTGTTGAGCGTGGTCATCTGTGCTGCCCATGCCACCCTCCGCAGCCTCACTTGATCTTCCCACACTGTCACCCAGAGCATCCTCATCAAGACTTTACTTTTAATTAAGTTGCTTATCTGCTCAGAAGTACAGGAGGGCTACTGAAAATCTCTCTAGTAAACCCAGAATTTCTGATCCAGGATTTGGAGGTCTCTGATCAGAGGTGCCCATCATTCCTAGCCCATCTTCCTTATTTTTCAGGCACTGGTTTGTTGATCAGAGAGCACCAAGTGGAACTGTTGTGGTTGAAAAAATGAGTTTAATAGGTCACCTCATCTGTTGTGAAATCATAGCCCTCTCCTCTTCTAAATGCTTCTGTCCTATTTAGGTGGCTTTCCCAGAATGGTTTAATTTAGCACAAGTTACCAGTGGATGTAAAACAGGAATGCAGAGGGCATGCAAGAAGCAACTGGCTGACTGAATACAAATCAAAGCAGGGAAATAAAAAACAATATTTTGAGGGGAATGTCCTCAGACCATTGATTGCAATAAAACCACGACTAAGTACCTTTTCCTTTTTTTCTTTTTGTTTTAAAGAGAGAAGGAAAGTGAGAGAGAGAGAGAAAGACAGAGAGAATCAACTTTTATTGAGTTTTTCGCATGGCTTTCATTGCTCTGACACTTAGTTGTGTATGTGGGTGCTGGGGTTTGAACCTGTGTACTTGTGCAGGTGGGGCAAGCACCGTAACCACTGAGCCACTACTCCAGCCCCAATACTCTTTCCTTTCAAGTTGAATGATTTTCTCTTCAGCTCCTTAACAACTCCATCCCTCATTCCTTCCACATGTACTAGCGTTGATTGGTACTAGATCCATAGAATGTAGCAGTCTCGCCCTCAAAGGGTAATTCCTTGGGATGTCTACTTGAAGAAATGCCACGACTCAGTGTGACTCAGAGGAGCAAATGCCCACTTTTTCCTCGAAGGTGTTGGGGTCAGCAAAGTATCCACAGAGGATTTATCTTTCCAGCCAGGCCTGGAAGAATGAGTATTTGCAAGTGGAAGTATTTTCCAGGAAAAAGAATAGTATGTATGGAACATGAGACTTTGAAACAGTGACAGCTAATTATTGATTCAACTTTAATTGGTTGTGTCTAGTTACCTACTGTTATGGTTTGGATTAAAGGTTTCCCCCAAAAGCTCGAGTGAGACAACCCAGGAAGGCTAAGGTGAAAGGATTGGGTTAGGACAGCCTTAACTCAAGCAGTAAGTTGAGGGATTAACTGGCAACTGCAGGCTGTAGGTGCAGCTGGAGGAGGTGGGTTGTTGAGGCCGTGCCTTGGGGTACATATTTTGTATCTGGCGTGGGGTTTCTCTCTGCTCCCTGGAGCCAAGCCTTCCGCCATGATGTTCTACCTCCTCTCAAGCTCTGAGGAAGGGAGCTGGCCTTCTATAAACTAAGACCTCCGAAACCATGAGCCTCTGAATAAACTTTCCTCCTTAAAATTGTTCTTGTCAGGTCTTTTAGTCACAGCAATGAAAAAAATGACTTATCACATCTAGATACCACTTGTAAATGGTTTACAACCTTTATATTCCACAGGATTCTGGACAGCGTTTAAGGTCATCTATAAAACACACAGACTGTAACAAAATAAACCTAAATAAAAAAAAAATAAGTGGGTGAGAAATTCAGGCTGGAGAAAAAGTAGGAATAGGAAAAATAAGACGAAAGCAGTGCTGAATTCAGTGTGCAAAACACATGCTGTACAGCTCCTTCCTTGCCAGAAGAAGGCCATAAATTTGGATCTAAGCCTTTTGGTGCCAACTGAGGGAAAGAGAGAGGCAATCAGTGATGACACTCAGTGTGTGCAGGATCAAATGAGCCAGTTGTTCAGGGACAGCACGGCTATTCCTGGTGTGGAGAGCAAAGAGGAATTTCTCCTGTGGGTCTGCACAGGGAGGACACGCGGTCATTTGCGAATGATGCCCTCAGCAGCATCTTTATAGCAATGCGGGGCTGAGGGTCATAAAACGGTCTCTTCCAATGCTTCAGTGCTGGCTGATGACACGATTCCAAGGCACCAGTGAGTGGAAGTGTTTCTACATTGCTCAAGGTTAAGCATTCCGTCAAGTCTTCCGCTGTTTCTTTTCTTTTTCAAGCCAAGATAAGGATTGAATTATATATACTATAAAATTTTTTTCCAGGATAAAATTCTTTGCAGTAATATCACATGATCCATTGGTCTGGGTGCTGGATGGTTTTTTATAATCTTTTCATTGGGTTCTTTAATTCATGTTTGTAATTATTTCATTAGCTTGTTTTATCATGATTGGTCCTGTTTCTTCCACTAGAAAATGCAACGGAGGCAGGACAGTCCACAATGGTACATTGTTTTCAGGCCCAACCTATAGTGTGCACCCAAGCATTTTGTACGGCTACCGACTGCTTTTGGGCAGAATGATATGGGATTAGCTGTTTCCTTAAGAAATTTCTAATTCCTTTAATCTTCATTGATCATACTGTCCTTGAGAGCACTGCCTCATATATTTATTCTTTGATCAGAAACTCTTGCAACTTTTATTTTCATACGCTCACTTTCAACATCATTTTGGATGTATCTAGAAATAAAGATAAGAAATAGTCTGGATTTTTAGAGAAGAAAATAATAACAAACTGGCCATTTTCAAATGTGATATATTTATTCGAGGGTAAATCTGAAAAGCTTTAATTCTAAGAAAAATAACTTCTTAATTTCAATATTAAATTTAATTCTGTAGTATGAACAGCTTATTTTAGATTGATATTGTAATTTCTTTCCACCTGCATAAATCACTTGAAATGCTTTTAAAAATAAATATATACTAACCTAAATAATGCTTCTATCTAAGTATGTCAACTCCAAGTTATCTACTTGCAGGATTATTTATGACAGAGCCAAATAGAGTATTTTAGAAATGCAGTGTAAAACAATAGGAAGCTGTGTCATAAAGTTTCACTGGGCAGCAATTCTAAGCTGTAATCTCAGCTGCACAGAAGGCTGAAGGGTGGGCTATTTATAAAATGATTGCAAAATGATACACAGCAAACCTCTTTCTCTACAGGAGCTCAACTGTGGGGAAACTTGTGACAGCTTCAGCATTGCAACTAAGGATCGTCCAAAAGAAATAGATGAATAATTACTAATTTTAGACTTTATCTAACCTTGTTGATGAACTAGTATCAAATTTAAAAATAAAACAAAACGAAATATCCCTCTGTAAATGAACAATGAAAGGGAAGGATTACAATTGCTTATGATGTAATATAAGAAATAATGGAGAAGTGTGTGCATTATGAAGTGGACCAACTATATGGGAAAAGCAAAGGCTATTTATTCAGAATTTGCTCTAGCAAGGGAGTTGGTCAATGTCCCTTGTGTTTTGGCGGAGACTCAAAGACAGACAGAGGAGGGGGAAGTTTAGAGTGAGAAAGAGGGAAGGCTTCAGGCGTGCCCAGATGGGAGGCTGGCGGTGGGCTAATGAGAAGGACATTCTATGTGATTTGCTGGGGGAGCATATTTGGCTTTGTCTAGTTGGTCCTAACCTGGAAAAGGAAACAAAAATTAGGGAAGCTTTAGTAAAATCCTGGCCACTCTGGAGTGATTGTTACAGAACTTATGGTTTCGCTTTCTGGATTGTTACAAGAGACAGCAATCTGGCTGTATTAGTCTGTTTACCACGGCTTTAATAAAATATACAAGGCTGGGTACTTTATAATGAAAAGAGGTTTAGTTAGTTCACAGTTTTGGAGGCTGAACATCCAAGATCAGGTGGTCCATTCAGTTTTGGTGAAGGCCCTTTTGGCTGTGCCACAACAGTAAGGAAACATGTGAGGAGAGATCACCTGGCAAGACAGGAAGCTGGAGAGCAGAACAGGTGTAGGTTTGCACTTTTATAGCAACTCACTATCAAGAGAGCAACTAACTCACTCTGTAAGACTAATCTCTTCTGACGGCAGAACCCTCAGTGACCTAGCTACCTTCCACTAGGCTCTGCCTCTTAAAGGTTCTTCCAGGGCTTGAGATTGTCACACTTAGGACCATGCTTCCAACACATGAATGGTAGGAGGACAAATGCAAGCTACATCTAAATGATACCTCTGGCTTTCTGCAGTCTGACCTTTGGCAGGCTTGCTTCTTGGGCTGTTATAGATATGGTCCTCTTCTCTCTATTGCTGCAGGTTCTGGGTCAGAAATGCATTTTTATGCATGGTTGGGCCATTGTCTGTTTGTATATTCAGCCTCTCAGAGGCCAGAAAAGCCTTGGCGTTTACCGCTGGCTCTCTGAACTTTGGGCCTTCTAGACCTGCAGAGATGATTAGACCCTAGGAAAAAAGAAAAGGCTTATCCGGTAAAATTAAAACAAAGCTGACTTTTTATTCACTAATTTGCCATGGTGTTTAGCTTGAGGACTTCAAATGACCCATGTATACTATTTATTGATCCCAAAGAAGGAACTTGGAGGACACAACAGAGAGGTTTGGAAATTTGGTTCCTCACACTCCGCACAGTGGTGGCAGGCTGGGATGCTACGGAGAGTCACACCGCACCTGCCAGTGGGGAAACCTGTGGCTTGGTTGTGTGCCCACAGCGCAGGAGGCTTTCCTCAGACCTTGGTTTACTTCACAGCCAAGGTCTCTCTGCCTTGATTCTCACCTGAAGATTAGAGACAGGGGAAGTGGCAGCTTCCCTGCATCTCCTTCACTATCACCTTCTTTAGATCTTTCTTACCTCACAGCAAGCTTTCAAGGCTCTGACAGTGTTTACTCCAATACGGTGGATGAGCTAGTCCAGGGAATGCAAATAAAACTGATAAACTATGCTGCATTCAAATGATGGTGGAGGTGGAGGAGGAGGGATGGGTGTCAGGTCATTTAATTTGTTCTCATTGCTTCTCCGCTCTTCAAATATTTCTGCTTCAGGGTGGTTTGTGCAATTTAAAAGATGTCTCAGATGATTCCTGAATGTGCTCTGGGCTTTTAGTCTTCTCCACTCCCAAATTCCTGCTAAGCCTGGGCTGGGCAGGGCTCTTTCTCTAGTTATGGGAAACCATGTCCTCACGTTCTTTGGGAGAAATGTTGACCCTTTTATTTTCCTAAATGTCAATAGGATAGCATTTAGAAAAGTTTAAAATTATCTCAGTAGCCTTCTTCCTAGGTGGAAAAGGGCGGGGGGTGGGGTGAAGGAGATCTATGTTTTATAGTAAGAATACAAAGAAGAAAAATAGGGTAACATTCACATTCTTGGGATTCTGCAGAAAAACAGTAGGTTTGACAGGTAGATTTTGGTGAAGGGGGTGGGGAACATTCAAGGTTTTTAGATTCCTATTTGGTAACATCCACAACAAAGCCTAGGGACACATGCTTACAATATTCTCATTATACCTCACACCCTGACTCCCACATCTTAGGAAGAAGAATGGGGTGGGAAGACAGGGATGGGCATTTTCATACAAGAAAGACTAAGAACAGCCAAATGGACTATTTGCTATCTTCCATTCTTTTAGCGACTTTCTCTAAAAAGCAGATTTGCAGTAAGAGCACACCCACACACGCATACCCACTCAAACATGTTTCACATAGTGTTGACTTTATGTGTGGTATAATCTGATATTTTCTATTTTAGTGTATTCTTTCATTAAAATAAATCATAATGATAACCCACTAAATTAAGGGTCATAACCAACTAATGCTGTTTGCTCTTCAGTTTGAAAATATTAGTTTAAATTTTAGCCTGCTCAAAGCTCTAATTCACATTTGACTTTTAGATAATATTCCTGCTATTATGTGGGAGCTGAGAGGCAATTCCAAAATAAGAATAGGGAAAAATAGAGAACAAGGAAATCATATTGATATTTATAACATATCCAGGTTTAAGCGCGAGTCAAATTTCATGACCCCCATCTTCCAAGTTTCTTCTTCCTGGTAGCTCAGTGCTTTTTCTTCCCCCCTAGAATCCATTAATCCCTGCATTCATTAATCATAGAGTTTTTTAGCTACTTTTGTGTACCAGGCACTGTTCTGTTCACAAACAGCAGCTCTGAAAGAGCTTGCATTGGGTTAAGTCCAAATGGGAACCCACATGGCAGTCTGAGGGAAAACACAGCTGGTGGCACATGTTACTGACTTTTCAAACACACAAGACTGCAATTTTAACTTTTCCTTCAGAACCTCAGAGGAAACATTATAGGGTAGGAAAAACACTCTACGAAGTCAGGATTCTGTAGCAGCTCGGCCAGTGAGTTCAGTGACTTTCCTGGGGACAAGGAAGAGCCCTGAGACTATGCTCAGTAAACATGGATGGAGCTTTGGCTGAACACCATCTGTGTGCCCTGTGAGATTTCACCACGGCTCCCATGAAAGAGGTGTTATTCCTCACACCATGACTTGCCAAGGCCACATAACTGGTAAGTGACAGACTTGTAACTGAACACAAGTCTATTTCCAGCTCTCGTCCGTCCATCCACTTTCCTCTGTTATGCTGCCTAGTGGACTGGACTCTTGAGTGAAGCAGGTGATATTTGAAGTATTTAAAATGTAGTATGAGCAGGCTGCCTCTCATCCGTCTCTTTATCTCATTCTATATATCTTTTCTGTATATATATAAATATAAATAATAAAAATATTTATGTATCTTTCAATCTATCCATCTGATCTAAGTAATATAATTTATAGCCCAGTTTGGTTATCAAAGCCTTCGAGTAATTACTAAGTCATCTGCTAAGTTTTAGAAGTTATGGGTGTGGTTTTCTATCTGAAAATGGCAATTGCAAGATAGATGACACATTGATCTGAAACATGATCTGACATCAACTTTTAAAAAAAGTTCCTCCATAGTATGACTTGTGGCCTTAGGAAGACAGAAATTTCTCCTGTCTCAAGGATCATATTTACAGTATTGAATCTTCTCTCTACTGCTGCTGAGCCCATATCAATCACATTCAAATTTTATAGCCTTTGTAATAATGTTTGAATTTTATATACTATGAATCTCTTTGTGAAGAATGCTAAAATAGCTCCTTTAAAGTTATGTTATATTTAGAATTCAATAAATTCAAAGAATTTAAAAATTCTATTTTGTGATAAAAATTAGACTATTTTGTGCAATTTATTATTTATCATCTAATGGTTTTACCCCTAGATTGATATTTTATATGATTTAAGAATAGAATCTCCAGTTGTCTGTAACAGATTCCTTTCCTTCACCTAGCTTTATGTATTTGAATCTATTTATTGAAAACATCAGTTTAATAATTGAAACATTTCTTGAAATCTCTAATACATTTATTAAAGCCATATATCTAAAAGTATAATTTCCCAAATGTCAGTTCAGTGTTCCACTTCTTTTCCTAGGATTCATTCATTCATTCATTCACTGTCTTATCTTAGGGTGTATTGAAAATAGCTCCACGTACCAGGCCTCTTTCAGGCCTTGATAAGTGGTGAGGAAGACAGATAAGGAGTAACTCTCATGGAGCTTATAATCTATTAAATCAATACTTACACCAACCATGGTTGCTTCAAGATAAAAAACCTGGTGTTTCCCCAATAGGTCTACTCACAATTAGTATTAAAATGAAAATGCTGTGCTCAGTACCCAGAATGCTTTTGCAGTTCTAATGCTGGACAGTGATCATCAGATTCAAATAATCTTCCTGTGTTTGTTATTTCAAATCTCAGATCTCATAATATTTAATTCTCTGTGATGTTTAATTTATTTTTAAAATAAAGGGTTTAAATATATTTACCTGACTTACACCTTTTAGTCCACCATTCAAAGAATGAATCGCCAAAGTAGAACAACCAGGATTTTTCTAATAAAATTTGGATAACACTCCAGACTCTCTCCAGTGGCACTTCCTACAAAATTCAGTAAAGTTTCCACAAAATGAAAATATTTTTTCATTGAAATTGTTTTTTCTGAGTTTCGACTGTACATTGATAAATCATCTCATATGTATTTGTCTACCTTCATGGGAATCACAAAAATGATTAAACTATCTCTAAATATTGAATTTCTTGTTTTAAGTACAATATTAAAACATTTATATAAAAATTAAAATAGCAATAACATTAAATTTATTAGTTTTCTAAAAAATTGTTTTCTCATTTCATGGTGTAAACATACACATGCACATATATGCACATGAATGCCTAAAACCAAGTATAAAATGATATATCCTTATTATTCACTTCTTATTTAAAAGTTTTAGTAAATTTGAAAATGCCAGATTGTTTTTACTATATGACAGATATTATTGTAATTAAATTTTTTAAATTTGATCAATGACCTTAATAGGACATGGTTGCCATTTTTATGTAATATATAAATGTGTAGTAAATTCAGCTTTGAATTATATCATTTGGGCCATTATTTGCATACATTATTTATCAATATGAATAATAAAAATCCCTACATAGTTTTGTTGAAATGATCATTTTTTTCCTCACTCTAGAATTACATATTATCTGTTGCGTATTCTACTAACTCTTACATTGTATTAGTGGAAATTTTGATCTCCCAAATTAGTAGATTTTTGCATCAAACCAGTAGACAGTCCAGGATAGAATTAATGATTTATCTCTTGTTTTCTTTGTTCTGTTGCACATTCAAAAGAGTATGCTTAGGATATTTCCAAGAAAAATTATAAACTTACCTAACCTCTGTTTTTTCTGCCTCATAGGGGTTTGTTTTAATATTTATTTATATTAACATGTAACTACTATAAGACACTTATGATCTACATAAGCAAAATCACAAGACATTGATAAGAACCCAAGGAAAAAGCAAGCCATATGGAAGTAGCACCAACAGTGTCATTGGAGATACTGTTAAGATAAACTGGTGGTTTTTCTGGAGCACAGAGTATCTTCAAAGAATATGCAGGAAGTTACAAAAACTGGTGACATTGGCTGGATCAATAGACACATTGAGGGTGTTTGTCAGACATTGTGATGTGTGACAGGAAGCTTTACAAATGGTCCATGCAATAGACTTCAAATATTAGCTTGAACTAGTGAATTCATATTGCAGTTATTATCAATTAATATCATTTATTGTAGTTACTATCACATCACCTACCAAGTGATATTGAAGATTTCATCATTTCAATAGCTGTTGCCACTGTATAGATTTGCACCAGTTAATATTAGCCCTGGGACTTCCTCTCTCAAGGCGCTGAATTACCATATTTGATTAATACCTCTAACTGAGCACTTTGCTCTGCCTTAAACACCTTACTCAATTTTCTACCTTACAGATTCTTCCTGTGGCTTTCTTTCCATTAGAAAGATCTTTCTCTCATAGCCTTTGCCTGTTGAATTTATTCCCTGCCAATAGATTCTGACTCAAATTTCATACCCATCTACCCACCTACTATCTATCCATCCATCCATCCATCCGTCCATTCATTCACCTACCCACTCAATATTTTCTTCTTACTTTTGAATACTGGGTACTGGCAAAGATAAAAGAAATAAAGGGGATGTCATTTTACTTTGTGAAGGTCTTTTTGAGATCCCACCTCAGCCCAATCTGAAGAAGCTTCTGCCTACTTGTAGTACACACTTTTCCTTATATTGTGGCTTGTTCTGAAGTTAGTGGTCTGTAAAATATTGCAAGAAGAGATGTTGTGCACTTATTTTTAATCCCTGTGTTGCCTAGTGTATTTTGCTGCACAAAATGGTCACAAAATGGAATATATGTTGTAAACTGAATGAAAAAGAATAAAAGTCTTGAAAACATTGTTTCATTCAAACACTCTTCTCTTCAAGAACTCTTATAATTTACCTCCCATTCTTTCTAGAAAGTTCTCTCTCAATTAGCTTTTTCAAAACTTTCATTTATACATGAATTTATATGTAAATTATGTCCCTATGTGTATAGTTCATAAAATCAGTTCAGATCTCATGTAGTCTGTACCTGTTAGATGTAACTTTCTTGTTACATCATCAGTTTCTGCAGAGGTAGCTGAGTTTCTGTTCTTTGTAAGTTTTCTCTGGGAACTGGGGAAGTACTCAGATGCTGTAAATTCAGTGTTAAATGTGGAACACAAAATTCTGAAATAAGTCTTGAAATTATCCATATACATGAAGAGTTTAAAAACATAAAAAATCATTCAAGAAGCAATTCTTTTTGGAGGAGACAAAAATAGGACACAAAAATCCAGAGTGTATTTTACGGAATTCATTGACCTGGGGTGCGAGTTAAAGATGGTTGAGGTCACCTACATATAGGTGGTAACATATAAAAATATTTAATAAAAAAATAATCAAAAGTTTGGTTTATCCAATTAGGGTTTTTGAAAGGAAAAGGAAAAAAAAAGCTTAGAAAGATATGAGTAGGCAAACAAATACCAAATGCCTTTTCCTAAAAGCCATGGTAAGCCATGGTAAATACTAGTAGTATAAGGTAGACATGAGGAGTAAGAAAGATATCAATTGTCTGATAAGTAGGTGAGGAGAGTCTAAAAGGAAACGAGGGAGGAAATAGATTTGACCCGGAAGAAGTTGGAAGCAGTAAAGAGTGCAATGGCAGGAGAATGAACAGCAGGGATGTCAGATTGCATGGAACGCAGGAGTGAATCAAGTGAACACATTGCAACAGGGGTTGGAAGTAGCATGCTGCAAGGGTGGGACTTTGAAATGGAGATAAGAGATAGGACATAAATAGGTCAAAGTCAATTGTATGTAATATTGAGAACCGTAAAAGGGATTTCTCAAAGTTTTATGGTTGAGATTAAAAAATAAATTGGCGAAGTTGTTGATCTTTCAAATTATTATGTGCTTGGCTGGTATATATCAAGTATATTTTGACTGAACAATACTTTGAATGGCTTTGCAAGGTGGTAAGAGGCTAGGAAGAGAAATATCTTAAGGAAACTTTAGGATGTGATGGATATGTTTAGGGCCTTGATGACAATGATGATTTCATGTGTATATACTAATTCTCAAAATTGAGTTGTTTGCATTAAATACATACAGATTTTTATGTGTCAGTCATACCTTAATAGAGCATTTTAAAAAAGAAGTCTAGTAGAGTACAGAAAGCAGAAGCGGAGAGGGGAGGAAGGATTGTAGGGGAAAAAGGAGAGGGTAAATGGGGGTAAGGGAAAATAAATATTGCATCCCTAGGAAACAAAATAATTTGCACACAATAAATTTCAAAGGGTGATCAGTAGAAACAAGGGTCCAGGGAATGGGAGGGGGTGTAGCGAGTGCTGGGGGAGAATATGGGACAAATTATATTACTATATTGTATATACAACAAATACCATCATTATGTACAACTTAATGCACCAATAAAAAAGTAAAAGAAGAAATATTTTGATTTATTCTGTACTGCAGATGTCAATTTAGACTCCCTGTTTATAAAAATCTCATAAGATCAGTTCACGTTCTCATCCAAGAAGATAGCAGTTGAGAGAACAGAAGCATCTCAAAGCAGTCCCTCGGCACTGGACCCACAAAGTGAGAGGAAAACTGCTCACCGAGGTGGCAATTGATGTTACAGAATCAAAACAGACTCCGGTCATTTATCTGTATATATCAGGTACTGACAGTTGTACTACTCTGAGCTCCCTTCTCCCTTTTGGAGGGGCTGGAAAGTGCCTGGGATACTTCAAGCCTGCAGAGTAGCAACCTGCTGCTGAGAAATTCTTACAGCCTAGCCAAACAGGAATGAATCTCGTCCCACACAAGATCTAACCCCACCTGAGTCTCAAAGTAACTTCATCCCAGGGAGACAAAATCCCCAAAGAAAAAAAAGGCTGCAAGGATAAGCAACCCGAGGGGAACATCAGGTACCCACCTCCTGCACATCTGCATTATATCAAACACAGAGAAATCCAAGAATTAAAAAAAATAAAACTGTACACAGAGGACATGTCTATAAAAGAGGAAGGGGAATCCATGTCAACTGATTTGCAAGTCTAGATCTCTGAAAAAATGAGAAAATGGGCAAAGAAATCTCTCTCCCAAACTCAGAACCCTCCAAGGATCCCACAGATACAAAAGTGGATGAGATTGTTAAATGTTCAATGAACAAAAAAGAGAGTCTAAGGAGTGAAGAAATGTGGGCAATGAAAGACCACTTCAATAAAGAAATAGGAACAGTGAAAAGAAACCAATCAGAACTCCTCAAAATGAAAGATATTCTGAATCAAACTAAAAATTCACTTGAAAGCATCACCAACAGATTAGATTGTGTGGAAATAGAAGTTTAGTCCTTGAAGACAGAACATCTCGCCTTGAAGACAGGAGGCATGAATTCAAGTGTGCAGAATAAAAAGTGGAAAAAGAGAAGATCCAAATCAACAAGGTTGAAGATGAAAAAGGATATATTACCACAGACACTTCTGATATCCAGAGGATCATTAGAAAGTATTTTGAAAATTCATACTCCAATAAACTACAAAACCTTGAAGACTTTGACAGATTTCTAGATATATCTGACTTGCCAAAACTGAACCAGGAAGATACAGAAGCCTAAACAGCAATATCAAGTAATGATATTGAAACATGATTATAAGTGTACCAGTAAAGAAAAGCCCATGTCTAGATGGAATCTCAGCCGAATTCTACCAGACCTTTGAAGAAGAACTAATATTAGTCTTCCTGAAATTATATCTTGAAATTGAAAGGGAAGGGACACTCCCAAACATGTTCTATGCAGCCAGAATAACCCTAATGCCAAAATCAGACAAATGCCCATTTAGGAAAGAAAGCTACAGACCAATATCCCCAATGAACACATATGTAAAAATCCTTAATAAAATGTTAACAAACTGCTTTCAAAAACATATTAAGATAATACATGATGATCAAGTGGGCTTCATCCCAGGGATGCAAGTTTGGTTCAATATACACAAATTAATAAATGTAATTCACCACCTAACCAGAATTAAGAACAAAAATCATATGATTGTCTCCATAGATGCAGAAAAGGCCCTTGATATAATACAGCAATGATTCCTGTTCAAAACACTGGAGAAACTAGGAGTAGAAGGAACTAACCTCAACATTATAAAAATCTGTATTTGACAAACCCATATTTAGCATCATACTGAATGAAGAAATTGGAAAGCTCTTCCTCTAAAATCAAGGACAAGATAAGAATGTCCATTCTCTTCACTTTTATTCAATATATATATGAAAACTTGAGACAGGGACATCAGGCAAGAGCAGGAAATTAAAGGAGTACAAAGAGGAAAAGAAGTCATCAAACTATCACTGTTTGCTTATGACATGATCCTATAATAAGACCCAAAAAAGTCCACCAGAAGACTTCTAGAGCACATAAGTGAATTTAGCAAAGTTGCAGGATAGAAGATCAACACTCATAATTCAATACCTTGTCTATACTCCAACAGTGATATTCAACTGAGAAAGAAATCAGGAAAACCACCCCCTTCAGAATAGCCTAAAAAAGAAAGACAGACAGAAAGAAAGACAGAAAGAAGAAAGAAAGAAAGAAAGAAAGAAAGAAAGAAAGAAAGAAGAAAGAAAACACCTGGAATTAATCTAACCAAGGAAATAAAAAATCTCCACTACTATGAAAACTGTACAATGCTGAAGAAATTGGAAAGGACCTCAGAAGATGAAAAGACTGCCCATGTTCTTAAAATGGGCAAAATTAATAGTCAAAATGGCCATATTACCCAAAGCAATATACACATTTGATGCAATCCCTAACAGAATACCAGTGATATTCTTCACAGAACTAGTGAAAAAAAAAAAAATAAAACAGTTCTAAAAACATGTGAAACACCCAGAATAGCCAAAGCAATTCTGAGCAAGAAAAGCGATGCAGGAGGTATTGCAATATCTGAACTCAAGTTATACTACAGAGCTATAGTAGCAAAAATAGCATGGTATTGGTATCAAAATAGACACAAGGACAAAAGAAACAGAATAGAAGAACAGAGACAATTCTAAATTTGTACAGTCATCTGATACTTGACAAAAGTGCCAAAAGTATATGTTGGAGAAAACACAGCCTTCCAAATAAATAGTGCTGGGAAAACTAGTATACATATGTAGAATAATAAATTTAGACCCTTAACTTTCACCTTGTATAAAAGCCAAGTTATAATGGATCAAAGACATAGATATTAGAGCAGAAAATTTGCAACTGCTAGAAGAAAACAGGGCCAACACTCCATTGGCACTAGGTGCAGGCACTGACTTCCTCAAAAACACCCCAAACCTCAAGAACTAAAACCAATAATCAAAAAGAGGGATGCCATTAAATTAAAAAGTTTCTGCACAGCAAAGGAAATTATTAAGAGAGTAAATAGCTTACAGAATGGGAAAAAATCTTTGCCACTTACTCCTCTGACAGGGGACTAATATCCAGAATATATGAAGAACTCTAAAAGCTCAATGCCAAAAAAATAAATAGCTCAATCAATGGATAGGCAAAAGAAACAGAAACTTCTCAAAAGGAGAAACACAAATAGCCAAAACATACGTGAAATAATGTTCAGCATCTCCAGAACAGGGAATTGCAAATCAAAACTGCATCAAGATTTCATCTCACTCCACCCAGAATGGCAATAAAAAGAACACAAATAATAATAGATGCTGGAGAGGATGTAAGGAAAAGGTGGAGCCTTCCATTGTTGATAGGACTGCAAATTAGTACAACTACTCTGGAAAACAGTGTGAAGTTTCATCAAAAAGCCAGGAATGGAACCCCCATATGACCCAGTTATCTACTCCTCAGTATTTATCTGGAAGAACTAAACTCAGCATACTAGTGTGATATAACAGCTACAATGTTTGTACCAGCACAATTTGCAATAGCTAAATTATGCAATCAACCCGGATTCCCATCAGTAGATGACTGGATTAAGAAAATGTGGTATATATATATATATATATATATATATATATATATATATGTGTGTGTGTGTATATGTGGTATATATGTATATATATGTATATGTGGTATATATGTATATATGGTATATATGTATATATATGGTATATATGTGCATATCATATACATTTTATTCATATATATATAATATGCATATATATAATATATACATATATATATATATATTCAGCCTAAAAGAAGAATGAAATAATTGTATTTGTCAATAAATGGATGGAAATGGATAAAAGCATGCCAAGTGAAATAAGGCAGGTTCAGAAAATCAAAGGTCAAAGGTTTTTCTCATATGTGGAACTAGAGCAAAATAAGGAAAAGAAGGCAGAGGGGAGGGGATTGGATATCATAACGATATAGGGAAGATCAGTGGAGTAGATATAGGAGAATGAGAGGAAGGGAGGGAAAGGGAAGATAAATGGAACGAATTTAACAACACATGTTATATTCAGATACAAAGATACAACATGGATTTTCACTTTTATGTACATGTAGAAGAAAGGAAGATTAATAGAGGAGGGATAAGAATAGGAGGGAGGAGGGGAGGAAAGGGGGTGGGGCGTGAAATCTAATTCCTTTCATGTATAATTTTGTCAAAATGAATCCAATTTCTATGTATAATTATTATGCTCTAATAAAAAATTAAAATGAAACAAAACCAAACCCTGTCTATTCTGTCCCTGGTGGTGGTCCCAAACACCTTTTCCTGATCACAGCTCTCTGAGTTTAAGCTTCTGCTGAAATAACTCAGTTTATTTGCTGTTCTGTGATAACAGCTCACTGAATAGGTGAAGTGCTTGGACTTTTCATAATTTCCACAGAAAAATCAAAATACATCCTTTGTTCCCCAAAAGGCTTTTAGTGGGTAACAGATTTTGCCAATGATTTTGAGAACATAAAAAAAAAATGCTTCCACCTCAGCAGTGTCAACAGTTTCAAGTTGAACTTGAGGTGACTTTTTTCTACAGTTCTTTATCTCTACCACCTTCTGAACCTTTACCCAACTGCCCAAAATAGTTACTGAAAGTACAAAAGCCTTTGCAAAGATTGTAGGTAGAGGGTGAAGAGCTATTGCTTCATGTGCTCCTCTAGCAATTCTAACACGCCCTTATTGAACAGAATGTCTCCAAAAGCTCTGCACCCACCGCTTCAGATACTTAGTGGAAGTCAGGACAGATGCAGTGCAACTGCGTTACCAGATTTCTTCCCAACTACACAGAAAAAAATGCAATCAAGTTACAAATGGAAAGAAAAGTGCATAGAATTCCATACCAAATTGTAAGTTGAAAACAAATTGAAAAGTAAAAAGGAAAGAAAGTTGGGGTAATGAAAGAGCTTTGCTATATTGCCTAAGTCTAGGAGTTAAAAGAAAGGATTGATTTTGCATCTCTTTCCTTGCAGCCTTTGTGTTTTTTTTCTTTTTTTTTTATTAAGAAATTTGTTGAACAATCAAACATGCTTCTAACAAAAAATATAATACATATATAAATTCTGAATATTAGATTTATCCCCCAAGACCCCCCCAATTATACTCTTATCCCTCCCTCCCTCTCCCTCCTTCCCAATACATCTCTACAAATGCCTCAGGTTGTATGTCATCACACCTTTTCCAGATTTAAAACTTGAGAATTGACCTCCTTTCTCAATGGCCAGGGTCTAGCTCCAGCCTTCACAGATGAGTGAAGACATTCAACCCTTGGTTCTCTGGGTTATGCTGATTTCACTCAGCGCAATTTCTTCCATAGCCATCCATTTACATTCAAAGGCTGCAATATCACTGTTTCTAAATGCTGAGTAGAACTCCATGGTATATATGTACTATAGTTTTTGGATCCATTCATCCAGTGAGGGACATCTGGGTTGTTTCCATAATTTAGCTATTGTAAACTGAGCTGCTATGAACATCGATTTTGCTGTGTCAATGTAATGTGCTGATTCTTAAGTCCCCTGGAAAAATACCCAGGAGAGGAATAGCTGGATCATATGGTGGGTTCATCCCTAGTTTTTTGAGGATTCTCCACACTGCTTTCCAGAGGGGCTGTACCAGTCTGCAGCTCCACCAACAGTGTGCTAGTGTGCCTATCTCTCCACAGCCCCTCCAGCATCTATTACTGCTTATTTCCTTGCAGCCTTTGTAAGAACACATTTCCCAAATGCCCCATCCCTTATCCAACCACCCAGCATCAAGTTGCTGGATGTGGCAGAAATTAAACGTCTGCTGGTTTCAGGATAATGTTTCAAAGGTTATTTGATGCAGTATGTACTAATCTCTTATGACATTTCTTAAAAATGGTTTGTAAAAATTTAGTTTTAAGACATCAAGAACATTTTTAGATTTTGTTAAAATCAGGAGACTACTGAAATATAATTTTAAAATTCCCAAGAATTTCAAAATAAGGTCTGAAATAAGCAAAATAGAAATGTGTTGGGAATTCTAAAGAACAGAAAGATACTTTTTATTCTGCCAAGGGTTTCTCATTAATTGTAGCAAGTGCTTCTAAGGGAGTTTCTGGTTGTTGAGTAGTAAACAAGCAAGAGGGGATTTATAAAGCCTTGGCATTTCTCTACAAAAAATGTGTGTATATGCATACACACACGTATATATAAACACATATACTTTTGTACATATACTTATGGTATATGTAAGTATCTCTACATACACATATATGTCAAATGATTTATACTTAATAACTCCTGCAACTTAGGTGACTTAAGTTACTCATGGCAGACTTGATCATAACAAGACATGCCAGGTCATCCCTGTACTTCTAAGTTGTTTATAAATCAAGCGTTTCATTAAGCAGGCTCTCTCTTGCCTGTTATCCAATTTTACCACGTTAACTCCTCTTCAGGATGAAAATAGGACTGTGAACATTGACTAATCATTGTACATTTCGTGTCCCTGTGGTAGGCAAACAATGGCCCCTGAAAGTTGTCCACATCCTTGTCTTTGGAACCTGTAAATAAGCTACAGGTTGCAAGGTAATGGGGTCGTTGTGATTAAGTTAAGTACTTTGAGATGGGGAGATTTATTCTGGATTGTCCAGGTGAGCCCAATCTAATCACATGGGTCCTTCAAAGTGGAGAACCTTTCCCAGGTGTGGTCAGAGGAGACATGACTAAGGGAGAATGGACAGAGATGCAGCAGTGCTGCTGGCCTTGAAGTTGATGGAAGGGCACTGTCTCTAGATGCAGGAAAGGTAAGGAAATGGGTTTTCCCTGGAGCTTCCAGGAGGGAGGCAACCCTGCAACACCCTGACTTGATCCCACTGAGACTTCTGTCAGACTTCTGACCCACCCACAGAACTGTAAGTGAACACATTTGTTTTATTTTAAACCACTACATTTGGAATGATTTATTACAACAGAAACAAAGAACAAATTTTAGCCATCTTCTAAAGTATCCTAAAGCTCCCCACAAAAAAGAGCAGAAACTGAAGAATTACAGTATCTTTTTTTTCCTTCTCTTTCCCTTCTCACTGTGGCTTATAGAGGAGTTAAGGGGAGGTAACTCTGTCTTCTGTTTGAGCTGAAACAAACAGGAGACAAGTCCAAAAGGGTCAGTTGACAGGAGTCTTTATATCCTATACTATGGACTCTGGACCAGGGGTATAGCCTCTTAACATACCACACTCTTGGATATTTAAATTATAGCAGTTAAAAAAATTTAAATCTGTGTTTCTAAATCCCTTTTGATATATACAGGAATCCCGATGATTTATATTTAAGAATTTCCTTGAAAAGTACATCAATCCTCAAAAATGCATTAGAGGAATATACTCTTCTCTTGTTCTCCCCTTACTCATTCAAATGCCAAAGTTGCTGAATAGAGGATGACATGGGACACGTGAAAGAGTTTATGATTTTCTTAAACATAAATCACTCACCCAGCATGTTATTTCAAAGTTAACAAATTTATTCATACCCCAATAAGGAAAAGAAGAGAGTTTATAGGAAGTGACCAGAGGTGCAGAAAAAGCCATGGGAAACCTGACCTTGCTTTGAAGCCTGCTGTTGGGCACCACTGAACATTGGGTTTGGGCTGGGAAAAGAACTTACCTATTGTCAATCTAACTCCCTGACTGTGTGGATGCTCAGGAAGGCTAAGCCATCTCTTCAGGTTCAAATAGCTCTCCAGCGGCAGGGAAGTAACAAGCTCATTCCTGGCTTTTGCACTTTCTTCTTCATCATGCTGCTCCTCTGTCTTTCTCCCGCTTATTTATCCCCTACATTAAATCTGCCATGGGGCCCAGTTGATTCTTCTTTGAAATTATCTCTTGAATTTATTCATTCTTCATTCTCTGCCTCATCTTCGTTTCATGTCTTTGTCGCCATGGCTGCTGCATCAGGCTGATCTGCTTACACACGATGTGCTTCACACCGTGCCAGGACTTCTGGAACTTTCCATAGATGACCTTCAATGTTTTTAATCCCTGTGCAGTCTGCTTTTCTCTCTCTCTCCAACTTCACTTCCTGATGCCTAACGTGTGCTCTCTGTGCCAGCGTGGATGTTCTCCTTACCAACTTCCACACTCTCTCATTTCTGCTCTTCTATATTGTTCATGCCACTCTTAAGGTCTGAAATGTCCTTTCTCTTACTTACTTTCAAAAATCTTGTCAGCTCATGAAGCGTATCTTAACACTATCTTTCTTCCTCTGGCTTTTTCCAGTGACTTCAACCTGCAAAGAATTAATCCCCTTCCTGAGTACTTTTTTTAAGTTATAAAAATATTTTATAATACTTTTTCCAATAATAAATATCAGTGAACTCAAATGTTTGCATAAATGCATGATTTTCATAAATAAATTTTTGGAGAGGCTAATGGTCAAAAAATGATAATAATGGAACTTTTCCTCAAAACAACCCTCCTCCAATAGTTTTATAGGGATGTTTAATGAAAAGCTTTTTTTAAAAATTTTTATTAAGGAGTTGAGTTGTTATACAATTGCAAATATGTATAAAGTAACGATATGATACACATTTAATCCTAAACCATAGTTACCCCCACATTGCCCACACCCCAGTATCTTGATTCTGCTATATTATGCCTCTATAAGAAATATAAATGTCGATATATATTTTAAGAAAACACATTCCATGCCATTGTACTCGATAATACTCAGTTTAGCTCTTCCTTGTCCATGGCTTGTTTCATGTATGCAATGCAAAGGTCAGGTTCCTGCATTGATTTGTGAGGCGTTCGAGAATAACTGCCTGGTATTGGACTTGAGGTCAGCATGGGGAGAGAGACTATGAGGAAACACGGATGGGATCTGGCAAAGGGAAGAAAGCAGCTTAGGATCCTTAGAAAGATCCTGAAAGAGCAGTCAGGGTAGAGTCAGTGGAAAAATCAGACAGACTGTCATAGGATGTGAGAAGAAGTAAGTTACCAAAGAAAAATTCTCCTGTAAGATTGCTGAATGTCATCATCTTCATTTAAGATCAAAGTCCTCATAGACCACTAGGTCTGCTTTAGATTTAAATTAGATTCCTCTAGAAACAATTCTGTATATTAGAACATAAAAGCACAAAAATAAAAAACTATAAAGCAGGAATCTAAATCATTCTTATTTGAAAATGCTTTTGAAGATAGTGCTTATTGATGTTTCAAATATATAACTAAAGTAAGTTGGATAAAATGGCAAATTTCTTTGAATCAAAGAGCTGGTTTAAGAACAAAGAAACAGGTGGGGTATGGAGGAGCAAGAAAAGATAATTTAGGCAGCAAAAAAAAAAAATGGAGAATAACAGCACAACTGTTTATTATAACAACACCGCAGGTTGTTGCCAAATTACTTTTCCCACCATGGAACAATTTAGTCTGGCCAGACATCTCCTTCTGGGAGACAAGTTGCTAATTACATACACCTTAACAGTGACCTTAAAAAAGTGCTGTGGCTTTGAGAACAACCAAATTAGTTGTGTTTGATATATTATGGCAGCTAATTAGATGAGTCTGACTCAGTGATACTCTAATTTCATTGAGTAAATGAACTACTACAAGAAATGAACCAAGTCACCTGCCATTCTAAATGTGTAAAGAGTCTACAGGTGCTCTTTGCAAAACCAAATCAAGCAGCACACAGTTACATCCTCACTATTAGGAGAGAGAAATTAAAATCATTGTGGAACTGAGTCTGGGTGCCCCAAATGTATTTCATTGCATGTTTAGCTGTACAACATTTATTCTGAAGTTAGCCAGCTACTTCAATTGAAGAACATCATTAGATGACCATTTGAGCTTCCTTTTTAACACATGACTTTGCTGGAAGCCAAAAGAGAAACATTAGAACTTCCATATTTGCATACAAAACTATTTTCTATCTCTCACAAGAAACCATGGTATAATCTCTTTTATACTATCCTATTGGAAGATGGGATACATTTGTAGTCTAAATTTCCTACATAAAACTCAGATTAGAACACCTCCTTTCATTGTCTGTGGAAAGCTGAGGATAGCTACTATTTAGCTTGTCATTGAACAATGTCCTTCAAAATTTATGTCCACCTGGAACCTTAGAATGTGACCTTATTTAGAAATACAGTCTTGTGGATACGATTACTTCAGATGAGGCTATACTGAATTAGAATGGGTTCTAAACTCAATTACTAGTGCCCTCATAAAAAGAAGAGAGGATACACAGAGGCACAGTGCATTCAGGGACTTTACCTTTTATTTTTTCAGAGTTTTTGGGAGTCCATTCACTGAAATGCCATCTCAGCATGGCACTTACCCTCTATACTGTCTCCTGTGTGTGCTCAGCAGACACCTCCTTTGAGCATCGCCAAGTGTGTATATCTGCCCAGGGATTGTGATTTCTTTTCTGTGACTTTGCTAGCCCTCAAAGGTCATGGAACAGTCTCATGTAGCCTCCTGAGTTTACTGCACAGCAGGGATCAAGCACTACTAGGATTTTCCTTGCACAGAGGCCTTTTTATTGCTTTGGGAGACTGTTGTATTTGTCAAAGCCAGACCTCTAAGCTTGCAGCTCTTCTATTCTTTCATGAATCTTAGGTTTTCTGCTATTTAAGATCTTGGGCTGGAGGTTGGTCTCTGGGTTTGGAGATCACTGGTTTGATAGGACCAAGAATTTCTGCTTCTGCTTTAGTTAGCATTACAGCATGGTGTTTCCATGGACAACGCCCAGAGGGCTTTATCCAGGTCTTGTTGGCTATCTGCTCTTCAGGATGTTCCCTAACATCTTCTGCCCTTTGTTTCTGTCTTCCTCATAGGGTTGTTATAAATTTTAATTAATTTTAACATATAAAGAGCTTAGGGCAGTGCCTGGAACTTAATATAAACACCAGACACATGTGCTCTCTTATTATTAACTAAGCATTGGCTCTCAGATCGAGATGCTTATTAGATACTCAGTCAATAATGAGTAGGCACATTGGTAGCCCAGTGAGTGGTGTTTGAGTTTCTTGTGATTTGCTCCTATCTAGTTATTTGCAGAGAGTTCCATAGGAGCTCGTGAGGTGATGTGATGCTGGGGAAAAAAGGAGCCAGTCATCTCAAAACTCTACAGGAAATATTACTTATTCAGACTGATTGAGTTACAAATGTCTAGTTATGAGCCCTTCTGGCTAGTAGAGAAATCACATATGAACAGATAAATAAAATCAGAATAAATAAAATAAAGAGGTCTCATGCTCATACACTTGCTATGGTTTGGATGTGGTTTGAGTGTGTCCTCCAAGGGTTCATGTGCAAGAGGTTTGGTTCTCAGAGTGCCGATGTTGAGAGGTGGTGGATGCTGAGGAGGTGGGACCTAGTATAAAGTGATTATGTCTCCGGGGCTGGTTCCCTCAGCAGGGATTAATGCAGTTTGCTTGGGACCCTGGTTTGCTCCCATGAGAGTGAGTTATGAAAACAGTGAGCCTAACCCCCAGATCTCTCTAACTTCCTGTCTCACCATGTGATTTCTTCTGCATGTGTCACTGTGATGCCATCTGCCATGAGGGCCTCTTCAAAGACAAGCAGGTGGGACCAGCTGAGCTTGGGCTTTCAGTCTTCAAAAGTGTGAGCTAAATAAACCTTTTTTCTTTATAAAACACCTAGTGTTAGGTGTCAACATAAAGTAGACGAATACAACACTAGACAAAATGTAAGTACAGAGGCTCCCATTGAAAGGTAACTTGTTCCCATGAGACCCAGTGGAAGGTTTTGAAATAGAGAGCATAACCAAGTATGGCTTCTGCCTCAAGAGACGGAGCGAGTCGTGAGGAGGGTCAAGGCATCGTTTACTTTGTGCATATTCAATCAGCTGTTGATTCATCTGTCCATTTACTCATTTAGTGGAAATAGCCCCAACTGTGTATCAGGGAGGCCTTTGTAATTCCATGGTGACTGAGACATTGTCCCTGTTATTTGCTTTGAGAAGCAAAATAAGCTGAGGTGGTGGGAAGAGGTGATCCTAACAGCCCACGTCCAGCAAGTGTCCTAGTCAAGGTAGTTTCTGCCCTGATAACCAAGCTTGATTTCCCAGAACGATGTGGTTCATGGTGACTAATTATAGAGAACTATTTTCATACAAAATAAACCCAGAAGTATGCTTGTATCATGCTTTGTGCCATTCTTGAAGCCTGGGGCTTCCAGAGAGCATGGAGTCAATCAAAAGGGGGAGATCCTTTCCTGCTTCCCCTTCCCCATCCACCAACTCCTCATGCCTTTTGGCTTCAGGGCATAGAGTCTGTGCCCTCAGCAGAAACCCCAGCAGGACACCTTTTGGTCTTGTCTGCCCAACTGTTACTGAGGAAAAAACAGTGGAAACTCAAGGTGAGAATGATAAAGCCAATGGGCAGCCAAATAATTTCTGTAGCAGAAAAGATGGGACAGGAGAGATAACAACCAAAAATAGATTGAACTGATTTTCTTGGATTCTTCCTAAGCAAGTAGATCCTATGCCTCCAAATTAGGTTATTCCAGCTTCTAATGACATAAACATATCAGTGACAGGACCCTTGGTCTTGCTGCTTATTTCTACCTCATGATGCATATCTTTCTAGGGTTTTGATATAAGATTATAGAGTGACAGGTGACTTATTCAGAGTTCCACTAGGGAGCAGATAACACACTCAAATTAAGATAATTTGAGGAGAATTTACTAATAAAGATACTTTAGTCAGCCTTTTTATTCCTGTGACTGAATGACCTGACAAGAACAATTTTAGGAGGAAAAGGTTTATTTAGGGGCTCACAGTTTCAGAGGTTTCAGTCCGTGTAAGGCTGGCTCCATTCCTCAGACCTTGAGGTGAGGAAGAACATCATGGTGGCAGGCATGACTATAGGGAACAGAGATTCAAGGCATGACATTGGGAAGCAGAGCAGAGAGAGAAACTCCATGCCAGATACAGAATATATGCCCAAAGGTACACTCCCCAATGACCCACCTCCTCCAGCCACACCCTCCAAGCCTTCAGTTGCCTGTTAATCCTTATAAGGGGATGAACTCACTGATTGGGTTAAGGCTTTTATAACTCAATCATTTCACCTCAGTCTTCCCAAATTGTCACACATGAGCTTTTTGGGGATATCACACATATAAACCATAACAAAAGAATAATGACAAAGGTGTTGGTGGAGTATATGGGGACCATAGAACTAGTGCAGATCCCTAGAGTTGGGGCAGTGGGGCCACCTTGTGACTTGTAAATTTGAAGGGATGAGGAAACAGTGGTTACCAGAAACTGGGAGAGAGACAGAGTACACCCCTTTCAGGCAGTATGGAACCTCTATGAAAGGATTCAGCCATCCTGGAGGTATTTTACAGGAAGGAGTCAGAGTAATAAAAACCCTGGCCTCTTTCTCCTTCATTCATCCAATTCTGGTTGTCCTCTCTTTGTCTGAACCAAAGTGGAAGCCAGGCAATGTGAGGGTGTGTTGATGTGGTTCAAAGAATTCAGACTCCATGGGGAGGATCTGAAACAAGGGGAATGAGGACATGAGAATTCCCACAGCTGGTTCTGGTGAACCTCAGGTACACAGCATTTCCTGTGGCTAGCAGCAGAAGAAAAAGCAAGCTGAAACATAAATCCATGATGCTGGTGCATCAATGCCAGAATATGATCATGGGCAAAAAGTTCCAATCTGTGCAATCAATAGTATTTCCAAATGACTGGTCTTTTTTTTTTTCCACCTTTATTAGAAGTATATTGCGATACAGGATACAGATGAGGGGGAAACATTGTCAAAACAGTAGCAATCAATGTGTATAAAGTTTGATAACCAGGGGTAATGCTAACGCATAGATAAGCTACTATGGGTTTCATCTATTGCCGTTTCCCCCAGAAGAACTCATGTGTTAAATGGGTATCTAGTGTAGGAATAACATCGGCTTCTGGAATGGTTCCCCCATCTTCCCTATCACCAGACTCCTATGAGTTCTTCATATACCCTCCCCCCTCCCCATCCCCTTCCCTCCACCTCCAAGTTACCTAGGGAGCTTTCGCCCCTGTTGCACTGAAAGTCATTCAATTTGAGGCTTTGTTAGGTCATCCGTCTGTCCTACTGCTTCAACATAAATTCTAGTATTAACAGATGAGAGAAACCATTCGGCCCTTA